>VYXD01006412.1:266158-280794 GCA_013397195.1 Hylia prasina
GGCGGCTCCCCCGCAAGCGTCGGGGCTGTGAAATCCCGATTCGTGCCCCTCGGCGGCAGCGCCGGGGAAGGGACCGGGAAGGGACCCCGGCGGCAGGGCCGGGAGCGCGCCGGGGCGGCGAGGAGGGACAGGTGGCCGCGGAGCGGCAAGAAGGACCGTAACGAGGCGCCGCGGACACAAGATCCTCTTTGTTCGGATGTTACTGAAGTAGAAGAGTGGCTGCCGGAGAGGTCTCGGCACAGCTGCCTGAACTCCTTCCCTCCCGGAGATCAAAGCCCGCCTTTCCAATTGCGCCTTTTATTGCACTCGCCCTAAACACTCGCCCGCTGTCCCGGTGGCTTTGGCGGGCGACAGGTGTTTTTTAACACGCGTGCCATCACGGGGGATTAGCGGATTTAAAAGCGTGCCCCGGGAGACACGGCGATGCATCGCGCTCCTGTTAAAAGGAGGGATGCTGAGCCGCGCAGCGAGGTTTCTGCAGGAGCGTCTGCCTCCCTGGCACGGGAGAGGCGCTCCCCCCGCTTGCCCCGGCACAAACTGGGAGGCCAAAGGAGGAAGCCCCTGGGTTCACAGTGTGTGCCCAAGTGCATCCCATCCTGCTGAAAAGGGATGGAGAGGGGGCCCTGCAAAGGGATGCTCCATCCTGCAAGTGCCCCAGCGGGACCAGGGCACACACTGGTGAAAAGGGATGGAGAGGGGGCCCTGCAAAGGGATGCTCCATCCTGCAAGTGCCCCAGCTGGAGCAGGGATCGCTCACATCATCCCCCAAATGCTCCCCGCTGTGCAGGGGACCCTCCCCAATTCATACTATCCAACATCCCTCTTGGACCAGGGACCCACCTGCTCCATTCCTCAAATGCCTCCGCTGGAGTAGGGACCCTCCGTTCCCCTAATCACCCCGTGCCTGACCTGGCATTGTCCCACTCCCTATCCAAAAATATCTCATGCTGGATGCTTGATCTCGCCCCCAAACACCCTACGATGGACCAGGAATCCCCATGCTCTCTTAATCCTCTGGAATTCGGATGCTTTCAGAGATTTCCAAGTGAGGGAACAGTGTGGTGGGGGAACAGTCAAGAGAAGAGCTGTCACATTGCTCAAAGGTACCAAAGCTCTTTGCCATAGAGGATTAAAATATGTGGAGAGCAAGAACTGCTGGCCCAGGAGCTGGGGAGGGGACAGAAACTTGGCTGTGGATCCCGGAGAGCAAAGCAAAAACAGGAAAATGCACAGACGAGCCTGGAAAGTCATAAAAACAAAGTTTAGGTTAAATACACAGAGGGTCTCTTATCCCCGTGGCAGGTTGAGAAAGGGCAACCTTTGTCTCCAGAGCCTTTGGCAGAGGCCATCGCTCCTGGTTACTCACAGGGAAGACAAGAGGAGGGGGATGGAGGTGTCCCAGGTGGACAGAAAGGAGCTCAGCCACCCCCAAATCTCAGCCCTGGGGTAGATTTGCTCCAAAGCAGCAGCAGAAGGACACAGAGCCTCGTGGGCAGGGACAGCTGGGTGGACAACCCTCAGCACTTCCCACCACCCTGGTCACCTTTGTGGTCTCCTACACATCCTCAGCCTCTCTGGTTTAGGATTTTTTTCGCCTTTACTTCATAGAACCACAGAATTATAGGGTGGCTTGGGAAGGACCTTAAAGCCCTTCCAGTTCCATCCCCTGCCACGGGCAGGGACACCTTCCATTTCCCCAGGTTGCTCCCTGCCACATCCAAATCTGACCTGGGACACTTCCAGGAATGGGGCAGCCACAGCTTCTCTGGGCACCCTGTGCCAGATATTTATACCACCCTGCTGGAGTATAAACCTGTAAAAAGGAGACGTCAGGTTTGAGCTGAAAAGTCAAGGATGAGGACAGGGAAAAAAAAAAAAAAAAAAAGAAGGGGGGGGGAATATCCCAATTACCCCAGATAGCTTCTTGTTTATTGGAGTTTAAACCAACACCCTTATGGAAATGCAATAGATGAAAAAGCTTGTTTGGTGAAAAAGCAGCGATAATTTCCCATTGGCCGCTTGCAGTTTCCTTTCACGGGCGCAGCTCCTAAAAACGAGGCTCTATTCCCTTTGATGTCATGGAAGGAAATAACGTGTTTGGATCCAGCTTTTTCTCAGATCAGCCCAGCGAGTGCCAATCAGGCCATTGAGGGAATGGGAAGGGTGTGGAGAGGTTCAGCTTGACCCTTTAGCACCGTTTTCTCTAGCTTTCACATTAAATTACTGTCCTATTGTTCCATATCGCCCCGTTGCATCTTAATTTCCCTATCACGAGTCCTTTGTTCCCCCTACAAAGCTTTGGAAGCAGATGAGAAAGGGAAACCACTTGCAATTATCTTTCCAGAGGGTACCTCCAGATCAGAGGCAGCAGCACATGGAAACGACTGGGAAAATGAAGGCCTGTCACGAAATCTCTGCTAATTTTTCTTGGAAATGCCTTGGTATTGCTTTGAAAGCTACTTGGGACTGTCCAGGATGGCAGAACTGGGATCCATTTCCTTCCCTGCTTTAAAATTCATGCAAGGCACAAACGAGTTGCTGAGATTTTCCTGCCATCATCACCAGGAGCTGAATAAAAATCACATTAAATTTACTTCACACTTCTGCAGCAGCTGGCGGCCACGTCTTTAAGTGCTTTTCGAGCCTGTGGGCCAAAGAAAAATCAGGATGCTGTCAAGTCAAGGAGCCTTCCTGTTAATTTAACGTGGTTAGCTTTGCCAGTGGGATAGATTTTCCAATGTGCTCAGCTGTTTTATGAGTCTGGCCTCCTCTTTTGGTGTCTGAATTGAGGAGAAACTCCTGAGCGAAATAAATGACCCTGTGGTTCTCTGGCTTGCTGGCTCAGGCAGTCTCTGTCACTGTCCAGAGGTCCTGGGTGATGCCACCACCATACTGAGGCCAGGCTCCAAACAACCCCAGGAACGTCTTCCCAACTTCCCAGATTTATAACAACGCTGAAAATACAACGAATTTGCTGTATGTAACCTTGGTGACTCGAAAAGGAGTGTATTCCCTTCCGGCATGTTTTCTCCCTGGAAATGTTACCACAGCCTTAAACAGCTTTGGGAAAGGGCGGGGGAAAGAGAGAGGAAAGGATGCAGCACATGCTTGCAAAAGGGCAGGTTCTGGCTGATTCCATGCCAGGGAATTGCTTCCAGAGAGGGGCTGTTGGATTTGGGGGGCTCGGCTCAGCACAGCGGGAAGCAACACTTCCTCTGTTGTTCCAAAAGAAAAATGAAAAGCAAAACGAAATAATTTTTTTTATTTATTTTTTTTTAAAGCCGAATTTCCTCCAAATAGAAAGAGTCTCTCGGGTCGAAAGGACAGTGGGATGTTTGGGCGTCCAGTTTCCTTGGATTTTTAGGCAGTTTCTCTTGCAGCTAGTGCCCTCTTGAGGAAATCTCTCCTCTATTCCGTTTTTACAGGGTTTTTTCCCTCCCCCGCCGAAGGAAATGATCTCCCGGCAAGGAGCAGGAGCACAGAGAGGGGCTGCGGTTTTGCCCAGGCCCACCACAGCCAGCGCCGGGGAGCGGCTCATGCCTTCCCACCTGGACCCACCAGGAAGGGGGATGGCATCGGGATGTGGGATTGCAGCGCCTGCCATCCCCCCCAGGAGACGAATCCTTCCCAAACCAACACGTTCTCGGCGGCAACCCGGGATGCTCTGACCCCAGCTCTGAGGGAAGGTCCCCCACCGGCATCATCACAAGCTGCCGCCCGCTTCGCTCCCCTCCTCGCCTCCCGAAAACACGATAATTGGGAATGGGAGCAAAAGGTGAGGACAGTGCTCCTCTCAGATGTCCGAATGTCAAAGCGACGCTGGCACAGAGCTGGCGGCAACAAAGGGCCGCCGGGATCGATGCGGCTGGCGGGGACGGGAGCGGGATGAGAGGCTGTTTCCCGGGAAAAACTGGTGCCTGAGCCGGCGGAGCAGCAGTGCCACCGCCTGGAGCCCTCCTCCGAGATGCTGCGCCTGGGGCGAACACCAAAACGAACACAAACACACGTTCGTTTCGTTTTTCCACAGCCAAAAACCTCTCCCGGAGCACGGGGACTCCATGGCAAAGGGATCAGGGTTTACACCACCCTTACTTTTTTTCTTTTTTTTTTTTTTTTTTTTTTTTCACCCCAAAAAGTGTGGAGAACACAGGAATTTCGCGCCGAGGTGGTGCAGCTGTTGAGCACGGCTTGGGAAAACTCCTTGCGTGAAGAAGAAATGGTTTGGGGAATGATTTTTAGGGCGGTGCTGGGGATGGAAGATGGTGGAAAGCGCTGGGATCAGGCTTTGTTCAAGGAATATGGGGCAGAGGATGATGGTGGAAAGCAAATCCGTTGTATCAGAAAGCAAAGTTTGGCAGAAAATAAGCCCCTGAGGTTGATTTCACCCTAAAAATATGAATTTACATCTGCGGCCCTTGCAATTGCGCAGATTTGGGGACAATCTTGCCATTTCCCATCACTTCCTATCCCTCCAACTGGGCTGCAAACACGTCCAGCCTCACTCCAAGCCATAAATAGGGCTCCTGAGCCTAATTGTGGGGAAAGGCGGGCAGGGCTGGGCGGGTGCTGGATGGAACCAGGGGATGGGATGGGGAGCCATGGAAAGGCCATGGCTGAGAGGCGGCTCCACCTCTAAAATAGCACCCGTGCTGCCAAATGGCATTTTAATGTATTGCAGGCTCTTTTATAGGGCAGAAGCACAGATACAGATCCTTCCTGGTATTTATATTGAATATTTATTGGGTATGTACTGGAGCTGTGTCAGGGGAAGTTTAGGCTGGATGAGCTCTGAACAAGGCTCCCTGGGGAATGGTCACATTCCCGAGGCTGCCAGAGCTCAAGGAAGGTATGGACAACGCTCTCAGGCACAGGGTGGGATTGTTGGGCTGCCTGTGCAGGTCCAGGGGTTGAACTTGATGATCCTTATGGGACAGCTCAGGATACCCCATGACCTGTCTCCAGTAGTGCTTTTCTTTGCAAGCAGAGGATTTCACAGGGAACAAAGATAAAGAAACTCAGCTAAACGAGGTAAAACTACTTTTACAACCCACCATAAACAGGCGCAGAGCTGGAAAAGCACTTCCTATGCCTTGAGAACATCCCTTAGGGACAGGTAACGTGCAATAAGGGACGGAGGGCGCCCGTCTCACGCATCCCGTAACACGCGACAAACACGGAGAGAAAACTCAACGTGGGTCTCCGTGTTTCACGCCAAGCACGCTCAGTTCTTTTTGTGACGCGGGAGCTTTGCTTATTACACAGAAAATAAAGGCACTTGAAGGGGCTTTAATCATCGCCACTCTCCAACGGCGCGCGCCGCCCTCAGACCCTCATGAGCTTTGGCCACGCCCCCCGACTTGGCCACGCCCATATATTTGATCACACCCTCCATTGGCTACAGCCCGGGGATTGGCCACGCCCCCGGGTCTCCCGGATCGCCGCGCGGCGGGCGGAAGGAGGGCTGGCGACGGAAGTGACGTCAGAGCGCGGGCGCCTGATGTAGGCGGGCGGCGCCGTGAGGGGAAGATGCCGGTGGCGGTGATGGCCGAGAGCTCCGTGAGCTTCAGGCGGCTCCTGGAGCAGTGCGAGACGCAGGAGCTGGAGGTGCCGCGGGGGTGCTGCGTGGCTGCTGCGTGTGTGAGCGGGGGAGGGCTCAGTGTTTGAACTTGCCCCTTGGGCTGGCCAGAGAGCTCTTCAGAAACTGGCAGCCTGCAGATAAATGGATATTTCCGTATAATTATTCGCGTCGCCTTAGAGGGGGGTAATTTGTGTGTTTCCGTCCTTTTCGTGGCTGAGAAAAGGAAAATATTATTCAGGGAAGTGGAGCCCTGAGCCAGGCTTGGGGAAATTACCCTTACATCGCGTTTTGTTGTGGAAACTCCTTCCGTGCTGTTTTACCTTCTGTTGTCCCTTGATAAAAGGCCTGAAGCCTTATTGGAAGTCTTTTCAGCTTTCAGGTTATTGCAGACATCGAGAATTTTACAGCAATTTTTTTTTTATCACTCGTTTGTGTCCTTCTTGAGAGATTTGTGAGCTGTGCTGAAGGGGGGCAGGGGCCGAAGCTTAGCCGGGGGTTTTTGGGAGGGGCAGAGAAGCTTTGCTATGCCGGAGCGGCCTGAGCTGAAGTTCAGCTGAAGGTAAATGAAGCCGGCGTGATTTAATTGCACTTTCAACAGCTGCCACTCTCATGAGCATAGGAAAAGTATAATGGAAGCTGGAGCCTTCCTTTATCCCCCCACAAAACTGTGCAGGCCTGTTATGGGGGGGGAATAAAAGATAAAAATCCGTCGTTTTGGAACGTTCAGTGTGTATAAAACTTGCCTTCCTGCTGCGTTCTGTCTCACAGCCCTCTTTACAGTCTGTAGCTGGAGAATGTGTGTTTGTTTTCAGGCCCCTGGAGGAATTGCCACACCCCTGGTTTATGGCCAGCTGCTGGCTCTGTACCTGTTGCACAACGACATGTAAGTGCCTTGTCCCAGTCTGTGACACTGCCTTTGTCACCAGCATCTTGGGAGTGGGCTCTGTGATCAATAAAAACACTGTGTTTACAAAGAGATTAATAATAATAATAATAATATTCCTGGGAGTAAGTCTCTTTCAGCCCTTAATCTGCCAGGAAAACTATTCTCCTTTCTTTGTTGTTCCCCACCCTTTTGAACTGGGGGGAAATTTGGGAATGAAGTTCCTGAAGTGGTGAAATTGGCTCCTCTGGGAAGTGTTAAACATTTGAGTTCTTTGTTTTGTAGCTGTTGAGGGCTGCATTTGTTTTGGGCTGGATTCCAGGCTGTTGCTTGTGTTTAAATTCCAGCAGGATAACTTTGGACCATCCATGTTAAAAATGAGGGATACTGTTGGCTTGAAGGAGCTACGTCTGCAGGAAGCAGAGATCCTGGGCATTTGGCCTGGAGGGTTTTTCCATGTGCCTGTGTGTACTTGATGCACTAAACTTGGGGTTTTTAGGGAGGAATTGCTTTCCCAAACTGATGTTTAATGAAGCAATTAATGAGCTTTATTGTGTTACAGCAGTGCTGTGTTGCAGAGAGCAGTTCCCACTTCAGTATCCACTATTCCTTCCTAGAAAGAAGATTTTAAAACACAGAGAATGTTCAGTACAGCATCTGGACACCTTGTGGTGTCTCATTTTGTGACTGAAAAGTGGTTTCATCTTTTGTTTTTAGGAATAACGCACGTTACCTCTGGAAGAGAATCCCTCCTNTTTGTGTCTGCTCCAGCATGGACAAACTCTTGATTGTGAAAAATCAGAAAAAAAAAAACTGTTGCCGAGTTTTTGTGGGTTTTACCACGAGGTTTTTAGGTTTCGGGAGTAAATAAAAAGCTCACTGCAAAACTTCGTAGAAACAAATAAATCTGTTTCAGCAGGATTTTGTTTGTGTATATTCTTTGACACTGGAATTTCATAAACCACGTGGTTTGTTCTGTGTGAGAGCAAAACAGGGCATTAACTACCCAGTTTTATCAGACTTCTCACCAGCCATTTCAGAACCTTGTAGGCCTTACAAGAAGGTTTTTCTGTGCAATGTTTTCTCTCCTGTGTAATGCTAACATGCAAATTCTTGCTCCTAGAGGGCACTGCAGACTGCTGAAAAGAGGTGCTTTGCAATAACCCAATTCTCTTGCAGCTTGAGGAACAACTGCTTTTCAGGTGCCATTAATTATTAACTAATTGCTGGCATGTTTCCAGCAGAGAGTGCCATCAGTTGCAGAGTTCCCTGAGGTGTTCTGTGTGCTGCTGGTAGAGCCCAGGTTGCTGCAGGCTGCATTTGGAGGTTCCCTGTGGGCTCTGAGGGGGTTTGTCCTGGCAGGGAACAAGTTGTTGTCTCTGTGGGGAAGGGAGGGGAACTCCTGAACTTCTCACTTGAAGGCTGGTAGTGATTTTTCCCAAAAGTGACAGAATTGAGGGGATGTTCTCAGATTCCCCAGCTCTGGAGATGAGCCTCCTGTGCCCTGGTGTTCCTCTCTCCCTAGATGCAACCAGGAGACGAGCCTTTGGACTGGTTTCCCAGGCTTACACATCAATAGTTGCAGATGATTTTGCAGCCTTTGTTGGCCTTCCTGTGGAAGAAGCTGTGAAAGGTACTTGGCATTATTCCCTGAGTAATTTTTATACTGATGAGGAGCTCGGGGAGCTCGAAGTGATGATTAATAAAACTGTGAATTCTGAGGCTGTTAAGTGATTGGGTGGTGATTAGAGAAAAAACAAAATCTTGGTTCTGGATAATGGTTTGATTTTTTTTTTAAAAAAATTACTGTTTAAAAATTATCATTGTTTGTTCTCCCCTTGTGTATCTTACAAATGCCCCCAAATGCCTTTCCAGGTGTGCTGGAACAGGGCTGGCAAGCAGACTTTGCAACTCGCATGGTGATGCCTAAAAAGCCAGGTAGGTGGAGCTGTTACTTCAAGAAACATTCAGCGTTTTCCAGGAATTGGGAGTTAAAAGTTTTTAATGTGCTTTTTGGACACTGGTGCTGCCCATAAACACGGGGCTTGTGTAAAATACAAGGAAGTACAAAGTGGTGGGTTTGGTTTGGACTTGCAAGTAGTTTGGATTAGTCTACATCCTCACGTGAACTTGTTTAAACAAAAGCAGACAGGATGTGCTGTGATTGCTCCCTCTCCTCCTCTGCTGCTGGCTCTGCCTCTGTGGAACTTAAACTGGATAACCTCACATGACATGTCTTAACCTAATAAAGATGAGGAAAAAATAGACCACCTGAGATTATTTTTTCCTTCAGGAGAATTAGAACTTCTTTAGGCAGGGATTTAGTGAATCTCTGTGTTCTCCAGTTGTTGGTATAGTTTCCTTTGCTTTTAAAATTTAAATCTTCTTTTCTTCACTCACATGGTGGTGGTAACAGAATGTCTGTTCCTGCAAAGCTTGGTGTGCACAAATACTTGGCTTTTTTTTTTTTTCCCTCCCTAAAGCCCTATCTGTGGCTGGCTGAGGCAAAAACAAATATTAAGCTATAAAAGCAGGATGAAACAACTCATCTTAAACTGCTCTGTGCAGCTCTGGCAGAAGGAGCCAAATTACAGCACATCCAAAAGGGCAAGATCTGTCAGACTGAGAATTTACACTGTTTTTCCCTTAAGAGTTTTTGGGTGTTCAGAGCCTGTAATAAACAGGTGCCAGGTGTTGAAATTTACCCCTGAGGGGCACAAAGCCAACCTGAGAGTTTACATATGATCAAGTGGGGTTTCTTATGAACTGGTTGCAAAATATGCAGAGCTTAAAAAACCTGGGAATTACTTACATGTGGGTTTTTTCTGAAAGTGAGCCTAAGAACTACTATTCAGGCAAAAGAAAGAGGCTCTTTTGAAGCAGCTAAGCCTTGGGTATTCTGCTTTTTAGTTACAAAGGCAAGTGTGATGAATAAACAGGTTTAATTTTAATCAGCTTTTGATCCATGTTTTGTTGCATAGAACTGTTTAAAGCTGTTCCACTGGGCTAATGTCATATGTTTTTCTCCAGGTGTGCTGGAAGCTTCCTTTAACAGATTTATTCCTTCATCAGGTATTTTTGTTTATATATATAATGGATTTAGCTAAACTTGCATAAACAGTGTCAGCAGCACCACTGAGTGGGAGTTGAGTCCTAGAGAAGTGAATCTTCTCACTGGCCCCTCCAAAATAAAAAAACAAGAGCCCACCCCAGTCAGGTGCTACGTAATTGTGCTTCTCCCTCTTGTCTTCTCACTCCCTCCTGCTTTAAGCAGTGCCTGAGATTCCTGAGGTTCCCACTTCCATAGCAGAGCTCCTGTGTGTTCTGTGGGTCTGGTCACCCACCAGATGTGTTTGTTTGGAGTCTTCAGAGTGGCAGCTTGCAAGGAAAGAAGCAGCCAGAGAGCTCCAGGAGCGTTCTGCTCACAACACTTGTCAGCCCTCATTACTCAGACCCCAGTGTGTGCAGAGACATTCTGGAGGCTGCTGACAAGTGGAACTTGTTGCAGCAGTTTCTGTGGTTAGTAACTCTTGGACTTTTGGATGGTGCAGATAACAAGAACTGTGTCAGCTAGAGCTGTGTAGGGAGGAGATACAGTTAAGACAGAAGAACCCCAGAAGGCTGTTGAAAGTCAGATGTATTTGATTTTTTTTTTTTCCCTTACTGTTACGAGGAATGGTACAGCTGATGGATTTGCTTTCTAAATTTCGTTAATGTTCCATTTGTTTTATCTTTATAGAACCTGCTCCAGTCCCACCAATTCCCAATGAACAGCAGTTGGCCAGACTGACTGACTATGTGGCTTTCCTGGAAAACTGATCACCCTGCTCCTGCGTCCAGAACAACTTGGGAATCCTGTGTACTGACAGTTTTCGATCTAAGATTAATTTTATTCCGTATCTGTTAAATGTTGCAGTGTCCCCCACTCAGAAGTGTGAGGTATCCAGTGTATGTCATCCCCACTCCTGTTTTGCCAAAGCCCAGCTAGCAGTGAAACAATCCTTTAACTCCTGCAATATTTATGCAGTAGGTGCACAGCATACACAGCAGTATTACATAGTACATTTTTTTTTAATTGACTCGAAGCAGAACCTTTTTCCAGTGTGTTAGAAATGGAGAAGAAACAATTCTCTGAGTACTGCAGTGCTTATGACAGATCTAGTTTGACATGCAACAGACGACAGAGAGAAAATATTTTGATGAAAGTGAAAGAAAACAGTTTTGTAGTAACTCCCCTGCAAATATTTTTGTGGCATGTTTATAATTGATTTTTTTTCTTGTTCTTTCTGAATTGTTAAATCTTCTTGTTCTGATGTGAAAAATCCCACATACGGCGTATTTTTACAGCAGAGTAATTGTTTAACAAAGACAAATCTATGCTTTGAGGAAGTATTTTGACTTTTGGAAGGTTTTGTTTGAGTGACACAGGACACCAGATGTTTCCCTGGGTAACCCTCCATCTTGAGACCCCGTCACGTCTTGCTCCATTTCAGTACAGTGGGCCAGGGTCTGCAAGAAATAACAATTCTCAGCTGTCCTTAGGCTTTCTGGCTTACTTTTGCAGTGATGGGAGAGGAACTTCAAGGTTAGAGTAGGAAGAGCCCAGCTGGGAGGGGGGTGATGAATTGTGCTGCACTGTCAGTTTGAAGAATAATTCTGTCAGCACAGTGCTCTTTTAATCTTTGAGCTGAGAGTGGATTTTGGAAGCAAACATGAGTTCTCTTGCCATTTGTGTTACGTTGCTGAAAAGGCTGTGAGGAAGGAGTGGTGCTTTAAAGGGCAGTGCATGTCTCCATCTACTTCTGCCCCTTTCTAAAATCCTGTCCAGAGGTTCCATGGAAGCTGGCAAGTGTGCCCTTGTGTTGTGATTGTCTTTCCACAGTGCACTGCCTACTGTACATTCTCTTGATGAGGGAGTGTGAGCAGGGAGGAATTACAAACTGCTGTGCTGCCTTGAGAGCTCTCTTGATATGTAAACCCTTTCTCAAAATGTTTATTTATTTGGAACCCACCTAAGACTTGGATTGCTAAATTTATCTTCAGTGATATTAAAGAACATGTTTACACTGACCTTGTGCACTTTTTAAATTTTCTGCAGAGTAGAGGTCTGATCTGGTGAGGTTTTTTTAATGAATTCTTACTGGCCTAATTTGGATAGGGCTAGTTAAGGATTACTACAATGTTTTATGCCTCAACAGCTTCATGTGCAGCAATTGTATAGTAAGTATTGTGTAGAAAAAAAACCCAAACCACTGGTACCTCTCAGATGTCTTAAAATATTCCTTGGTGTAAAGTGTTTGAACAACTGAGTGAAAATTTCCCTTCTGTGTTTGTGTTGTGCATGTCTGCACTTGTAGGTAGCACACAACCTTGCTTGGAGAAATGAAACTTTAGACAGAATTAAAGGGTTATTATGTACTCAATGAATGGTAATAGGAGGGGAGCAATGTGGGCACTGGCAGTCTGTGTCTGTCTCAAATCTAGTATCAAATCTATGTCAGATACAGTAAGTTTGACTCTGTCCTGTTATAACAAGTTGATAACTTTGTGATTTCTGGTCTGTTGTAAAATTCAAGCTTTTAGGTTTGGGTGAGGCACTAACTTGTGTCTTGCCTCGAGTACTGTATTCCCAGCCACTTTTTGCCTTGTGCTACTTTGGAATCCAAGCTATTTCACATGGATTTCATCCTCATTGCCCTTTTCCTGGGTTTTGGTTCACAAATACCTGTCTTATTTTGTGTGAAATACTTCCTAAAGTGATGTCTTCATGTGTTTGAATCCTTACCTGGCCTGCACTAACCCCATGCTTTCAGCTCAACAAAGAGGAAGTATTTTTGTACTTGTATTTGCTGTTGTAATTGAAATTATTGGTGTGGATTTTGGAGTTCTTCCAAGCACAGTGCTGAGTGTGGGAGGACCTTTGAGTTAAGAAACCAATAGGAATTCAATTGGGAACAGAGGTTCATGAAGGATTTGGAAAAAAGGAACTCAATTTCAGTTTCAGTTTTCCATTTGATCTGCATCCCACGTGTCACGGAACGTTGTTCCTTGGCATTTTATTATCTTCTCCTATATGGGTCAGCAGTGCTCATTTACCCACAGTTCCAGTCTCTGTAGGGAAAGCTACCTGAGCTCCAAGGTGGTTAAAACAGGAGGGGAAGCAGAAGAGCTGAGTGTCCCTCCCTGCTGAAGATCCATATGGAAACCCGTGGGCTTTAATAACGAATCCCGACATGTTCCAGCATCTCATCGGAGCTGCCAGTAATGCAGTGAAGAAAATGAAAGCAGAATGCACATGGACAAAAGGAGTCTCAGCAGGCATTGCAGGAGAGCAGTTTGGGTGTTGCTGTAAGTCTGTGTTTCAGCCTGGAGTATGTGCTAGAAGACCTGTGTAACACAGCAGGGATATCTGGAAGAAGTTCGTGGGGGAGTGGTTGGTTTTCCCTGCGTCCTGCCCTGCCAGAGCTGGCTGGACCATCACCCAGAGAGCACAGTGGTGTTCTTCTCCTAGGAAGGACTATCTGGGCTGGCTGGCTTGGCAAAAAAGCCAAAGAATCCCAAACAAACTCAAAAGACAAGCTTCTCTGTTTAGTGTCAAACAATTTTTTTGTAATTGACTCTCTGTTTTGAGATGGGAAGCAGATTTCCAATCATTTAGTGTTCTTGGGTCATGCCAATTGACTTGAGGAGTTTGTAACTTTATTTTTAACTGCTTGTGTTGAGCAAAGGGAAGTAAGGTGCATTCCTGGTTTCCTGAATTTAAGGTTATTAAATGCCAGATTCTTCTGTGCCTTCACAGCAAAGAACCTCAGGTTTGGGATGCCCAGGCAGTGTGGCACAAATGGGTATAAATAAAGTCAGAGAACAGGTTAAGCTTTAGGAATCAAGATGCTTCCAATCAATTCCAAAGCCTCTGTGGATGCCTCTCTCTTGAATGTGTTCTCGTGTAATCAAAGTACAAGACTGGGAAGAAAGGGCGTTTTTTAGCAGTAGGAACCTAATTTGGTTTTGCCATGTGAGCCTTTTGTTACACAGGGATAAATGATAGAAACAAACTGTGCTGAATCATGACCAGCAGCTTACTCTGTGCTTAACAACCCCTCAGAGCTGAGGTTAGTGTAAAAGTGTGCAAAGGGAATCCACAGGACGTGACAAGAGTGGTAGATCAGTGACTGCACCAAGATCCAGATTTGGCCTCTGATCCAGAAGGAAGGACAAAGTTGTGTCTCAGCTGTGTGAGATCTGATAGATATTGGAGGTATGAAACGTGTTTTATTGCTTTGTCTTTTTAAGCAGCATTGAGCCTGTGTCAGTACATACCAGCTCTGAGAGCTATCTTGAGCTACACAAAGTGAGAAGGATGATGATGACAACACACCATGTTTTCCTGTGCTAATTGGGATCTGTGTTCAGACTGAGTTTATGAATTATCTGGGACTTAAGTACCACACAAAGTAAGTCTCACTCCATAAGTCAAACCTGCAGCAAAACAAAGGGAACGGTATTTAGTTTAAACACTTATACCAGGTTCCAACGTATGTGTGTTCACTTTGAGCCTGGCACTGCAGCTGGTACAAGGTAAATGAAGTAGTCAGCCTGCTGTGACATTATAAGTGTTAACACTTGGCAACAACTGACACCTTTAAGTATTTATACTTTTAAAAATTAGTTAAATACCTGGAAGCAATAGTTTTTACTACAGCAAATGCGTTTTCAGCCTTGATGTGATGGGTGAGGAGTGCTGAAGAAGTAGCAGATACTGAGTAAAAGTAGGGACTCCTGTGGTTAAGGTTCAGGGGTGGAGGGAAGCCCTTTGGTGTCTGCTGAGGAGACAGCCTGCTTCACAAGCTCAGGCTTTATTCCCAGAAGATTCTGCTTTGCTCTTGCAGGAGGCCATTCCCTACCAATGCATGGCCCTCTGTTGTACCTGGATCAAGTCTGGTGGATCTGTGGCAACAAGTCTGTCCCAGGTCCATCACACAGCAGAAAAGAGCAGGACATGTCTGCTTCCAGCACTTGGCTGCTCCCTCAGGGTTCTGGCACCATAATCAGAGAAACAGAAGAGCTTCTCCTGCCAGAATTATCCCTGTCCTCTGCACTACCCCACGTGTTTGCCTTGATGTGCATGCGAGAACCTCCCTGCTTGTGGCCGTCCATTGCCATGCTCAGCAGGGA
>VYXD01006415.1:3359-17750 GCA_013397195.1 Hylia prasina
AGTAGCTTACCTGTCAAAATTGTTAGCCCCTGTTAGTAGGGGGTAACCCGCTTATATTCAGGCAGGAGCTGCCACTGCCTTACTACTAGAAGAAAGCAGAAAATTAAATTTTGGAGGAAAATTAAAAGTGCACACCCCACATGCAGTTAGAAATATTTTGAATCAAAAAGCTGAGAAATGGCTCACTGACTCTCAAGTGTTGAAAGAGGAAGCAGTTCTAATAGATAAAGATGATCTAGAGTTAGTTACCTCGATCTGGACCAATTTTTATAAGAAGAATCAGTAGAAGAACTAGTGCATGATTGCTTAGAAATTATAAATTATCAGATCAAAGGCAAGATTTGACAGACCAACACCTTCAGCAGGAAGATCAATCATATGTTGAGGGGTCCTCAACAGTAATTCAGGGGAAACGAATGTCAGGATATGCTATAGTGAATGAGTGTAGCATCGTGGCATTTCACCATCCTTCAGAAGCCGTTCAGAGCAGGCCACACGAACAGCCATTTCAAGTCCATGCACACACTTGCCTCAGCAGAGGAAAGACAGGAAGGGCCTCCTGTATGATATGTTTCGGCAGGGTTCATTTCAGCATGCCGAAGGGACCAGGGACAGAAGACACTGACTATGTGGTGATTGGTGGTTAAGTAAGGGGTCAAGGATCCAATGGTCTGAGGGCACAGGGACAGTACAAAGGGCAAGGCAAAGAGCAGTAATCTATGGAAGTATGAGGGATGAACAGTTAAGGTGGGCATGGTTAAGTGGCCAATAGGGGAAGCAATCCAAGGTAGATAGGCAGTAATTCTGCAAGGCACCATGAAGGAAGTCTTCCCTTTCAGCCTAGGCAGAAAAAACTCTATCGTAAATATTTCCAGTGCAAAGCCTGGAAGTTTCCCTGAGGAGGTTTTTAGGGTTCCCAGAAATGAGGAATTAATAACCACAGAAAGGAAAAAATTACCTCTAACCTGGTCAGCCCAAGCATGGGAGTTACATGCTTTAAAATGAGCCCTTGAAATATTAGCACTAGAAAGTGCTGACTCTAAGTATGTCTTTGGAGTGGTGCATATCTTTGGGAAAAGGGGAAAGGACTAGTCCATGAAAGGCTTATCTCAGAAGTATTAGAAGCATTACAATTACCAAAGGAAATCACTGTTGTTCATGTTCAGGGAACACCAGAAAGGAACTACCTTAAAAATATGGAGAAACAACTTGGCAGGCTTAGACACTAAAACTGCAGCCAAATCTGGAGAAGAGATGATTATGATGGTTCTAAACCCACCAGAAGAAATTCAGGATATGCCAGTATTCAGTGAAATAGAAGAAAAGAAATTTCTAGAAATAGGGGTGGGGGAAAGAACAATAAAGGGAACTTTTATTGTGTTATCCGACGGAAGACAGATAATAAATAAACCATGGACAAGAAAAATATTGGGCATGCATAATAAGACTCACAGGGGTACCTAAGCACTGAGTGATCTGTTCTTGAGACATTTGCGTTGCATGGGAATTTTTGGAATAGCTAAGCAAATAACTGAAAAGGGTGTGATATGACAAAAAGTAAACAGAAAGGTCATGAGGGAAACATGTCAAGGAGGGCGAGAATTAGCTTTATGACACTTTCAGAGTATCCAGGTAGATTTCACTGAACTCCCCCAAGTGCAATGGTGGAAATTTTTGCTAGTAATAACAGATAATTTAACCCATTGAGTGGAAGCGGCACCAGCAGTTGAAGCTGCTGCCAATGTGGTAAGGAAAACTCTTTTAAAATTAATCATTCCTTGATATGGAATAGTAAATAACATCTACTCAGATTGAGAAACCCATTTCACATCAAAAGTACTATAGCAGATTGTCCAAGCTCTGGGTATGGAAAGGGAATTACACATTCCCTGGCACCCACAAAGTTCAGGGTGAGTTGAAAGGATATGTCAAACTCTCAAGAGAACTCTAACTAAACTGATGATTGAAACTCAAATGTCATGGGTAAAATGCCTACCCCTAACTTTGTTAAGAATCAGAACACAGCCCAGAACAGATTTAGGGATTTCACCTTATGAAATGATGTTTGGTTTACCTTTTCTGATTTCACCAAATAGTATTGCCACTTATGAGGAAGGGGAGGACAGGGTCAAGAAATATGTCCTGTCTATAGCACAAGCTCTAGAAGAACTGCAGGAAAAGAGAATCCTACAGACTGCTAGCCTAGATTTCAAAATTCATAATGTCAGTCCTGGGGACTGGGTAAATCGTGGAAAGACCAACCTTTAACCCCCCAGTGGGTAGGTCCCTTTTAGGTATTGTTGACCACTGAATTGGCTATACAAACTGCAGAGCAAGGCTGGACTCACACTAGTGGAATGAAAGGACCAGTAGAAGAATCCTATGACTGGAGAAAGATTGTCAATTCCACAGAAGGACTGAAAATTACTCTGAAAGGAAGTGTGTGGGTTCAATGTAGCAAGTAAACTATGGGCAGCCACACATCAATCCAGATTGGGAAAGAGTTTCCCGTGGGCTTTATTGATTCTTTTCTATTCCCAAAGGTCACAGGCTTTCCAGACTCTGGGGTGATAATTTAGTAACTCCCCAGTTGGGGGGATCAGGGTTATATAAATTAACAAACACTGGGTCCATATGCAATCCTAGAGTTTTTGCTTTAGCCTGTGACCTGAAAAAGAAAAACCATCAGCTCTCCGTGTTGAAACATCTCCCAGATTTTTTCCTGATCACATACTCTGCTTAAAACACCCTAAGGCAAGACATTCAAGCTGAGTACAATGTCAGTGTGAAAATTGTGGCCAACTCTGGCATTGTAGCTCCCCAAGGCAGCAAGCATGTTGCAAAAGTGGTGAGACAAAGGAAAAAGTTAAAACATACTGTGTTGTGTGAAGTTGAATGGATGCTTCCCAATACTTATGAGCTATTAGAAGCTGAGTGGGAGGCTGTAGTAAATCAAAACTAGGGACCATATTTTGAGAGTAGACAACTCCATATGATGGGAAGGTAATAAAGCCCTATTCTACAAATGAAATTAATAAGTGCTGGCTTACTAAAGAACAACAAAGAACTGCAATACTGCAAAAGCAGGTGACATAGATAATTTTGTGATAAGGATATAAGGACGCAAGACCATATTAACCACTATACTCGCTGTCACTCAGAATTTTCTTAGCCTTCTGATGTTTCATATTGGAGTCAGAGTTTCTCACTTTCCCATGCCTTTTAACATAAACAAAGAATTGTTTTTTGTAAATATGGCCAGTGTTTGCATTCCTTCAAATGGGAGGAGAATGTGATTGATAGTCTGATTGACCAATGTGGTTGAGAGGTGGGAATTTCACCTTCCAATCCATTGTCACCTTGATAAAAGTATATATTTGGAAATTAATAAACAAAGGCCTCTTTTTCGGCTCAGCGCTGCATCTCAAAAGATTCCAGGTCTCTGTGTGATCATTTCGTGTCCGACTGCATCATACTCGCCACCAAGAAGATCATACTTACATGCCATGGGCAGCAATCCCATAAGGCATGAAGGTGGGGGTATACATTATACTGGACTACTATTACTCCTTATTAGTCTTGTCCCTCTTGGGAATTCAGATGATCCATGTCACAACTGCAATGGACTGCTCTACTGCTCTACCATGGAAAAATTCAAGGTTCTTATTTCGGCTTTCATACTTGCCTCAGCCACCACTGTTACAATTCATCTGAAGTAGACTCCTGCTTACAGAATGGCTATGAAGGATTGAGAGACAGATAGGAAGACTGATTTGCTGATCAGAATTAGTTTTTACTGAGATTTCCAAATTCTTATATACTATTCTAGCAAGGCTAGTAATTTTTTTTACTACAGTAATTGGATTAAACATCACACAGACAAAACCTCATACATTTTACAACATTTCTTGCTTGTTGGAGTTTGATTCAATCTTCTCCTTAATCCAGATCTTAAAGATCTGTTTGTTCTTGCCAAGGCATCTTGGTTATCAAATGGACTATGCTATCAAATTAAATCCACAGTACCCTCTTTCCCATGTTCACAAATGGCCAAATCTATGGGGTTACAAAAATTCTAGTGTCAAAACATGGATGCCCACAGGGTTACAAAAGGGTTTATTTTCCCATGGGTCAAACAAGACTCAATACGAGAGTGAATAATAGTAAACAAAGAAAACAGATACAGAAACCCACCCCTAGGTCAACTCCTCACAGAGGTTTATATGCAAACCTCAAACAACAACTAGAAAATGAAATAGAAATTCCAAAATTAGGAAAGAGCTTTTCTGTAGATCTAGGAGAAAGAATCAGTAAAGAACTAAATGCTACCAACTGCTCGGTTTGTGGGGGAGCCATAATGATTGAAGAGTGGACATGGAAAGGTAGTAACCTAGGCCCAGCTGAACTTCTCAAATGGAACAGAACCAACATAAAAGGAGAAAACCGACCAGAGGGGTGGATATGAAGTTCAGAAATAACAGGAGAGGAATGCCTCTGTGTTGCAATGTGTAATTTTGTGTTTTAATACCCTGTGGTTTATTCCTTCCCCCCCCGCCCGCCGGGAATGGTAGTTTAGCCTGGGTTTTCTGTCTTCCCTGATACCTACCCCTGTTCCTGAATGTTCCCTGTCAATTCTCCCTGGCACCAGCCCCTGTCTGGACTGCCCCTTGGGGAAATCCCTATTCTTCAAGGCTCCATTGGTCTGTTTGTATAAACCTCTTCATATTAGCCTCTCTATTGGTTTTATGTTTTGTAACCTCTACTTTGTCCCTCCCTGGTCTTCTCCTTATTAGCCGCCTGACCCCAAACTCCACCTTGATTCTTGTAATAAATCACTCGCCAGTCACTATTGAACGGGGTTAACTGGTTTAATAAGCATCCAATCACTAAAATCTGGGGAGCTAGGAGAGGGGAGTAGCCCTTCTTCTCCTCACTGAGGCAGAGGTACATCCTGTACCACAGTCTGCTGGCCAGGGGACCAAGGTTCTCCTGAGTACCTCCTTTTATTCTACCATCTATGCTTCCTATGCGTTCCCCCCTTCAAGGTCACGGGCCAGTCTTTCCTGCTTGTGTCCAGGTTGGCTGGTGGGTTGGCTTGTGTCCAGGGTCTGCCTCCTGCCTCACAGGCTGTTGTCAGATTTGTTGTTACCATGGCCTGGACTCAAGAGATGTTTGGCCACCAAATCTGTGCATCCAGTGGAGTCCCTGTGGTCCCCCTTTCCCTTTCTTCCTCTCCTTTCTGTTCTGCAGTGCTGCCTATCAGATGCCCACATACTTGGCTTCTCCCTTTCCCAAACCTAGACCGTACAACTGAAACGAGAAAACCCCAACCCAAACTGTACACCCGAAACAAGAAGACCCGAACCCGAACCATGCAACCAAAACCGCAGAGATAAATTCATTTATAACAATTCCCCCCTCTAATCATTTGATCGGGCTATGCCCACATCAAAATGTTCTAGTCTTTCATGGGTTTTAGTCCATTTTGAGTTGGCTCATGACTGGTAAAGTGTTTTCCATTTCTGATACTGCTTGTCTGATTTCTTTTGACTTTTATGAGTCTCAGGGGGTGGGTGGGTCTCTCTTTTTCAACAGGAAGATTTGTTCCATCTTCTCCACTGGCATTGTTATGGATTGCTGTACTACCGAGGTGTTTTCTAATACTGTTTTTTTGTGGAGGTTACCAATCATATTACACATGGAATGACACAAGGGAGAAAGATTAGTCCAGATAAAGCAAATGCCCCAATTATGAAAGCCTTTTTCCACCATTCCCCTTGGAACAACTCTACCAGCCAAGTAGTTTTGAAGAGAGGGGTCAATTTTTGAGGGGGTACATGTGATATGATGTGCATTAGTGATGTTTCTAATGATTTCCCTCTTCTCATCAATCTCCAAACAACACTCAAATGTATTAAATTTCCTGCATACTCCCCCTTCATCAGCTAATAGGCACTCAAGAACCAATCGATTTTCGTATATGGCAGTATGCATTTGATCTTGCTGGGTAGTTAAAGGGTCAGTTGCTATGGTAGTATGATTGGTGATCAGGTCTAACAGTACTCGTAATAGTGCTTATTCTGCTTAACATATAAATAGGGGTTTGATATTCTCAGGAACCATCATGTGCCCAAGTCGCAAGACCATAGGTTTCTATTATCCTTTCTGGAGTCCATATTTCCTCCACCCACTGTTGAGTTCTGCCTATGATATCATATCTCTCTTTTTTCTTGTGCTGTCATCCTATAGGAGGGCTCCTAGAGTCTTTTCTCCTTCCAGCGGGAGCAGGAAGATGGAGGGACGGATTACCCCTAAGATTCAACTCCCCTTCCAGGCTGGAGGCAATGAGGTGTGTGCCTTTTTTGCACATAACCAGTATTTCTGCATCGGGGTTTTCCCTGGCAGCTGGGGTTCTTGGAGTCAGCTTCTCTCAAGCCGTGCCGAGGTCTGTTCTCACCAGAACGGTTTCTGTCCTCGGCTTCCCAGGCTCTGTCTTGGACAGTCTGGGGCAAGCATTTTTTTCCCAGCTAGCAAGTTCTTCAGGTGACACGGGAAATAAGTACGAGAATCTGTGATCTTCCAGAGGGGGTTTATTAGCTCCAAAAGACCCCTAATGGTCTCAGTACCTTTGTTTTATCCCCTAACTCAGGGGTTGGGTTTACAGAATGCTGGCAGCCTGCCAAAACAGACCAATGTAAAACCTTGCTCTTTTCAAACTCACAGGGGCTTGTTCTCCATTGGAAAACATCTTCTCCCCTGTCCCTCCTGGTTCCCCACAAACCAGTATAATCCATTTGGGACAACCCAAAACCCCTCTTTGGTATTTTCTAGTTGGTCTCAAAATTTAGTCACTGTGGGATGGCCTTAAAGGGGTTCTGTTCTTGAGTGATACATTCATATAACTTTCCTACTTTAATATATGAACAGCCTTGCCCCCCTTTGTTGGATCAATACAACTCTGGTGCTTTGGGGAGCATTTGATTTTGTATTTTGAATGATTTTATATCACTTGTAAGGCTTTCTTCTACCGGCCCCATATACAACTTTCCTTTTCTCCATATGCACTCTTCTCCAATAATTTTATCCTGGAGAATCCACATTTCTCCGTAATGTCTGAGGCCTCAGACAGGATTTCCTGTGGTGGTCATTATTTTTACTACTTCCCTTGCAGACAGGGCCATTCCCTCCCAAGGCCACCCTTCGGTGTTTTTGGTATCCCCACAACCCCAACAGCTGTTGATGTTTAGCTCGTGACTAATTCTTTTGACCAAATCTAGAAATAGCTTTCTCCTGTCCCGCTCCAGGGCTGTTAGGGTCATTGTTAAAATCTCTTTTACTTCTTTCTCTTTGATGATATCCAAACCTTTTTTCTTGGCCTGGCCCATGGAGTTCCTTGGACCATTTTCAGTGCACATCCAGAGCTCTCTGGTAGAACATGCCCCATTTATTTTTGATTCAAATGATTCTTTGTTTTCTGCTAGCCAATAAGTTTTTTCTTCTTCTTTACATGCGGTTACTTCCTTGGGATTGATACACATGGAGTTGATGCTACTATGTACTCTGTGGACATATTCTCAGGTATCTCCCATGTAGACAGGATGGTAGCATTTATTACATCCTTTGTCAGTCTTTGTGATAGTAAAGAGAGAGAATTATGACTAGTCCTTGTTGCTGGACTCATTGGAGGGTTATTCTTTGTTGTATTGCACTGTGTAGTTGGTTCACTTTGTTGCGTTGCACTGAATGTCTTGTTGTATGTATCCACACAGGAGTGTCTGTTGTACCTTCCCATGAACCTTTGCATCCCCTGATGCTACCTGATCCCACCTGACATAACCTATCACTTCACCCCTCCCAGGGTCAGTCCCCATTGGCTGACAAAACCCCTCTCCTCCCCCTTTCTTCACCTAGGGTTTAAAATCTATCCCTTGCAGAGGCTCACTCTCTTATTCTTCCTGTGATCCGTGGAGTAGGTTCTGCATTAAAACTGTGGGACTGTGTCCCTGAGGAGTAAGAGCGCCTTTTGTCTTTCATCTTTGTCCTCACCCCAATTTCCCTCCGAGGTTTATTGCTAGCCAGGCTGAATCCTCACGGGAGTGGGAATCGGGGCAATTCTTCCTGTTCGCTCTCTTCTTCAGGCGATCAAGCGGTTGTTTATGGTCGTTCAGTCAGGTTCTGCTTCCACTTCTAATGGTCTTCTTTTCGACGCCTTTAGCTTAATTCCATATTGTATCAATCTTCTGTTAGATAAATTTTGTCATCAAATCTTTTTCGCTTAAATGAGGAGAGCTCTACCTTCATTAAGCTCTGGAGGTTCCTGGAATTAGAACAAAAGGAAGTATTTTAACAAGGTAACACTACTATGTTATAACTTAGCAACTTGTAACTTGAAAAATTTAACACAATAACTTTTAACTTAGTAACTTTAACCCTTCTTGTCTTCTTCAGCTCGGGGTGAGACTGGGCCTGTGACTCCAGTCGGATGACTCCAGCCTTTCTCAGCTGTTCATACTGCAGTCTCTGTGGTTAGCAAGACCTGGTGTGGTCCTTCCCATTTCAGTATTAATGGGGTCTCTTTCCATGTTTTTATAAGCACCCAATCTCCCAGTTGAAATGAGTGTGCTTTAAAGTCTATTGGAAGGTAACTTTGCAGAAGGTAGCCATGTTTCCTGCGGTCCTCTAGGGTCTTGCCAATGACTCGTCACTCCTTTTTCTCCCTCTTCAAAGGTAGTTATCATTGTGGAGGTCAGAAGAGGTAGCCCAAAGAGGGCTTCATAGGGAGATACACCCTAATCTGTCCGAGGTCTAGCTCGAATATTAAACAGCACTAGGGGGAGGCATTTTACCCAATTCATCTTAGTTTCACTGATCAATTTAGTGAGACAGTTTTTCAATGTTTGATTTATTCTTTCTACCCTTCCAGAACTCTGGGGCCTCCACAGGGTATGCAGATCCCACTTGATCCCTAATTATGCTTGCATAATGGAGTGCGGTATCTGGAATGTAAAATGCAGGCCCGGTCTGAATCAATTACACGAATTAACCTGTATCATGGGATCACCTGTTCTAGTAGGATTTTGCACACCACGTGGGCAGAAACAGTAATTGTTGGGAACGTGTCTATTCAGTGGATAAGATGATCTACTTGGTATTACTAGCAAATATTTATAACACTGAACGCTGGGGAATTCTGAGAAATCAATCTGCACATTTTGAAAGGTGATTGTGCCAGTTCTCTACCCCCTAAAGGTGCTCTTCTCATAATGTTTTTATTAATCCTCTGGCAGGTGAGACAGTCATGTGTCACCATTCTGGCTAGTTCAAACACCTCATGGCAAAACATAGGTTCTCAAGAAATAGTCACACAAGGTTTGTGCTCCCTAGTGTGTTGTCTTGTAGAGGCTCTTCAGGATTTTAAGGGACAATGCCTTATTCAGTGCTTGGCGTCCATCTGGAATTATCCATTTGCCTTTCTCATCCTGTTTTCTTCCCTCTGATAGGACTGCTTGTTGTTCCTTCTCACTCAACTGCAGGGTTCTCATTTCCATTTCATCTAGTTACCCTATCCATGTGACAATCATTTCTTCTCCCACAGCCACCTATTTAGCTGCCTGATCTGTCAGGGCATTTCCTTTTTCCTCTAAGGAATCCCCACATTGGTGTGCTCTTACATGAACTATCGCTATTTCTTTGGGTTCTTATAATGCTTTTAACACCTCTCAGACTATCTTTTCATGGACAAGTCCTTTACCTTTTGAGTTTAAGAATCCTCTTTCCATCCAGATTTCTCCAAACGTGTGTGCTACCCCAAATGCATAGCTTGAATCAGTATATATTGTGCCCAGGTCCTCTTTTAGTACCTCTAGCCCTCTTTTTAACATGAACAGTTCACACATCTGAGCAGACCAGTTTGGGGGTAGTTTGGCTTTTTCTAATACTTGTAAATTTTCTCTGTCTACGACAGCATATCCGTATCTCCTTTTCCCTTCTACCACCTGGGATGACCTGTCTACAAATAATATCTTTACCACCGGCAAGGGTGCTTCTTGCAAATCCCCTCCACCTCTGGTTTGAAGATCTACTGCTTGCAGACAATTATGTTCTATTTCTTCATTAAGAACTCCTAAGAGAAATTGAGCGGGGTTATGGATGTTTGTGGTGGCTATCTCTATTTGGTGTCCATCCAACAACACTAATTCATAAGCTAGCAATCGACTATCACACAACCACTGTCCCACTTTTCAGGGGGAGGAAAGATCATGGAGTGTCTTAAGATCATGTGGTGTATGGATTTTCAGCTTCCCCCCCAAAGCAAGTTTCTGGTTCTCTTGGATCAAAGTTACTGTTGCTCCCACAACTTGAAGGCATTGGGGCCAACCCCTGACCGCTGGGTCAAGACGTTTGGAGAGGTAAGCTACAGGCTTCTGACAATCACACCAATCTTGAGTTAGAACTCCATAAGCTACACCCCCTACTCCATTTGTGAACAGGTTGAAAGGCCGCTCTGGATCTGCCAAGCTTAGTATAGGGACTCTGGCAAATTTTTCTTTTAAGATCTCAAATTTTTTATCATCCTTATTTATCCAGTTTATTTTTTCTGATTCTCCTAAATTTTCGTAAAAAACTTTACTGATTGGGTGTATTCATCAATCCGTAATTTACAGTGATCAATTAAACCCAGGATTTTCCAGATATCTCATTTTGTCTTAGGAGGGGGTATTTGAATGATCCCTTGTATTCTTTCTGGACATAATTTTCTATACCTTCCTCCAACCATATGTCCTAAATATTTTACCTCACTTTCAAGGAACTGTAGCTTTTCCTTGGAGACCTTTAGCCCCTTTTTCCCCAAGAAGTTGAGCAAATCCACCATGGCCCCCCGAGTGTTCTCCCTTTCTTCTCTGGCACCAGGGTATTGTCTACATACTGTATTATATGGGTTCCCCTTCTCGGAACATATTAGCTCAACAACTCTTCTGGGGTCCGCCCAAATAGGTTCAGGGATTCTGTAAACCTCTGAGGTAGATGGGTCCATTGTAATTGTAGTTTTACTCTCAAACCAGGTTCTTCCCATTCAAAAGTGAAGAGGTCACGATTCCCCTCTGCCAGTGGGCAGGCCCAGAAAGCATCCTTCAGGTCAACAACACTAAACCATCTACGCTCTGGGGGAAGTCTTCCAAGCAGGGTGTAGGGATTGGGTACCACTGGAAATCTGATTATTGTATGCTTGTTTGTTTCTCTCAAATCCAGTAGCAGGCGGTAAGTTTCATTGGGCTTCTGCACAGCCAAAATTGGAGTATTGTATGGTGACATGCATTTTTCCAAAATACCACCTTGTATTAGTCTCTTCATGATAGGGGAAAGACCTCTCTTGCTGTCTAATGAAATGTGGTGTTGCTTGATTTACACTCTTGGAGCTGTAGGTCAGAGTTTTATTTCTATTGGAGGGATCCAATAGAAATAGTAGTCCCCAGTTCTTACCATCTGCCTAAACTTTAGGATTAATTCCAGTTTCTTCTTTTTCTGTCAATTTCATAATTCGTACAACCATGTGGTCCCCTTCTGGCACTATTCTTATTTGTAATTTAACTTGCAAATCCCATCATTATAGATTACAGTCTGCCTGGGTTAAAAGCAACAATTCACTTCCAGTTTCCCTAGACTTCCCCCTTATAATAACATTTTCTATAACGGGAGCTTTAAAAGGTTCTCCTTTGGCTCCCATTACTCTACTCATTTTCTTTCTAGGTTTACATCCTTTCCATAACCTTGTAATATTTGATATGTCCGCACCCATATCTACCACAAACTCAAATTCTTCCCCCTGCTGTCCCAACTCCAAGTTTATCAACGGCTCTGATTTCCAAGGATTGTACGTACGCAGGGGACAGAGCCCCCGACACCCCTAATTTCTTGTAATTCTTGGTATTGTTTCTGGTCCTTACCCCATGCCTTACGCCGAGCTTTTATATTACCCCTTTCTCCACAATAAAAACATTTTCCCATCCATTTACTCCCTTCTACCTTCTTCTTAATTGGCTCTTTCTCTAACTCTCCTGGTGCCCTTCGACTAGTTTCTCATGCTGCCGCCATTAAGATTTTAGCTTTTACCTTTGTCTTCTCTTTATCCCTCCTGAGATAGACTTTCTGGGCTTCTTTTAATAGGTCATTAATTCCTCAATCTTGCCAGTCTTCTAACATTTCAAGCTTCTTCCTAATGTCCTGCCAAGACCTTGTGACATACTAAACTTCAAGAACTGCTTGTTTATGAGGGCTCTCAGTCCAAACCTGAATACAATTGAAAATTCTTTTTCAATCTATTTAACCAATCTACTGGAAATTCTTCTTTGCACTGATGACAGTCAAATGCTGACTTGACATTATTCGTTCTAGGTACTGTCACTTTGATGCCCCTAACTATTAGATTCCGATATTCCTTCATAATCTGTCTTCTGGCTTCACTGTTTGGGTCCCAGTTCAGGTCTACTAGTGGCAGTTTGTGTTCTCCAGGGGGTCCTAAACGGTTTTCTTGCTCCCATACAGTGGGTCCTAGGAACTGGTCTAATTGCTGTGAGACTCCAACTGGACTCCAACTGGTCTAATTGCTGTGAGACTCCATTAAAGGCCTGATTTCTTTTTTAAACTATCTTAACTCTGAAGCTCTCAAGGGGGCATGTACAAAACCTATTCCTCCTCTTATCCCTCCCCATGGGGACTTCTCATAATGGGAACAGCTGAGTTCCTTCAGTCTGGAAGTTAATGTTTACTCTGAACCAAGTGCCCAAATATGGACTTTCTAGCCTGGGTACCTCTAGCCTTGAGGCTGTTCCTTTTTCCAAGTCTAGGATTTGTCCACTTATATTAACACTGGTAAGGTCACTCTGATATGTTAGTACCATGAGACTAGAAGCATCAGATTGGGAATCTGAGGGACTTGTAGGAAAAAGAGATAGAGAGGGTAGGGGAATGGTTATGGTTAATGACGTGGGCTTTTTGAGGGTAGCACAGGTGAAGACGGAGAAACTAGAGAAGTGACCGGAGCCATGGNCCCATCGAGCATGAGATTTTTCTATTTTTGTTTCTTCGGTTTCTTGGAACACTTGGTATACTTCAGTTTCTTCCCAACATTGCACCCAATACTGTGCATACTTTCTTCATCATCTGCTTCTGTTCTTGCCTCAACCACTTTGTATAGGGGTCTCTTATCCACTTTTCTTTAGCATCATAGCAGGGCCATCTATTATTTTTTCATTAGAGCATACATTTAGAGAATAATATATCATTTTAGGCGTTTCTAATTCTTTCCATGGCTCCATTTCACTCCATTTTACTACTAGTTCGGCAAGCGAATTATCAGGAAGAATAGGTGATACTTTCCTTTTTCCTTTCCTACCTTGCCTTTTTGTTTCCTTTCCTATGCACTGGCCCATTTTGTTTAATTTTAATAGTCCTTTCTTATGCTTTTTATAGTCCTTTCTTATACTTTTTATTTCCTTTTTTAAACCATAATTGTAACTGAGTAAAAAATAGAACCAAGATGAACAATCACTATCCCTAGGAAACCAGAAGAAACTGTGGGAACTAGTATAGAGTTGTGGTAAAATAAATGAGGGTTGTGGGAAAATAATAATTCTTGTATTTAAATTAACTGTATGAAAAGCAAATAAAAAAAGAAATCTCCTACTATCTATAACTTAATCAAAGCTTTGTTGTACTATTAGACTAGTCAAAGGTGTTCCACTAATGTGGGGTGTAAGGACTGCAGCTCCTCTTCTGTAACACTGTTGATAAGAATTTAGCTTGGGAAATTCCCACGCTACCCTTCTCAAAATGGCCGCCAAACCTAGCTTCCGATTACTGGGACTCTCAAGATGGCGTCCCCTCAACACCACGTCTGGCTTCTCAAACTCACACTTAAGATGGCATTGGATACATCTTCAAACAGATGAGTGGCCAAATCTAAAATGGGTCCTACACAACTTCCACCCACAAACAAAATGGTCTTTACTACTTCTATCACAATCAAGTGCCCTAAAACAAAATGGCATCTACCCCTTTTCAGCCAGCAAATGTCTCGGAGACTGTTAGCTTTTGCCTCATCCCAAGANACCGGAGCCATGGGAGTGTGCAATGTCTCATTTGTCCCTGTGAGTCCTTTCACCATTGGGTGTGCCCTTTCTCTTGTAGGAGACTTGGGGTTTCTGGGTGAGATTTTGGCCCTCTGATGGCCAATGTATCTGTAGCTTGCCCTTTTAGGGAAGAAGGAAGGAGAGAGGTCGAGGGGGCTATAGATGCGAGGACTAGAGAGGGAGATATGAAATCGGGGAAGTACGCCATTGCGGAAGGTATCTGGGAGGGCAGAGGTAATGAGAGGGGTGTTGGAGGGGCGGG
>VYXD01006416.1:0-164485 GCA_013397195.1 Hylia prasina
AACAAGAGTTAAAAATGAAACTTTTTAAAAAAGTGATCAGGTGTTTTTCAGCAGCTCTTTTTGCCACCACTAAAGAACATGGTAATGCACATAATTGTACTAGACAGACATATCACCATTGTGTCCCTGGATGATCAAAGGACAACCAATGTTTCCAGCTGAACAATTAATTTTAATATTTTTAGCATTATTGTTACAGTGGGCACCCTGCAACTCAAGCCACTCCTATTAACTGTAACAACTGACCAAATACCAAAATTGAAATACCTCAAGTGTTTCTCTGCCAGACTTTACATTTATGCCTTCATCTCATATCAGAGTTATCTAAGACAAAGCAACTAGCAAAAAGCTGGCACCAGCCAATTGTGATAGCAGAAATATGAAATCTACATTGCAAAAACAATAATGTTCATTAATGATCATTAGGATGTTATTTGTATCCATCTCATTCCTTGTTCTTAAATGGCTGCAGAGTGACTGTGGATTGCAGGTTTAACACAACAGACCAAAAAAACTTATCACAAGACTATTTTGCTTCTCATCATTTTAAAGCCTATTTCAACTTTTGTGATTTTTTCAGTAACAAATCCTTCATCTTCTATTGCTTTAATCAAGCTCACCTGAACTGAATACCAATGTCCATTATAGTTAAACACAGCAGCATTTAGAAAACTGCTTACACATATATTCTGAAAAGGAACACAGCAAGTTCACAATTGTGAAGGTTTATTTCTGCAGAGTTATTGAGGGTTTCAATGTGTCTAACTCTGCACAAATGCATGAATGCTAACTGTGCATGGATAACCCAAGTTTGGCAAGTGCTCACGCTTCATAACACACTTCAAATCTGGTAGAGGAAAACTAACAAAAATGGACACTGAGAAACTCAATAAATGTTTCAATGATGCCTCTCTTTGTATTCCAACATGCATAGAGCAAACCCAAATTAGTTTGTAAAATCTCAGAGCATAAGGCTAAAGGACACAGCCTCAGCTGCTTTCAATTTTCCATTTCTGCATTATTCCCTATTGTTATCCACATCCTTAATCCCCATTTGGAAGTTAGCATATGTATTTTTAGTTTAATATATGATAAATATTCTCAGTACTTTTTCACTTAAGAAAAACACTTCCCACTTAAAATTTGACTTTCCAATCTTTAGAAATGCGCAACAGCTTTCAAAGAAATACATATCTTATTTCTGTACATGATTATTTATAACCAGGTATAAAATAATCCATCCTCAATTTCAGGTTACCTACTTAATCCCTTAGCTCAAATTATTTGAAAGAGTTTGGGCTTTTATCCAAAATATACATAAAAATATCTTTATAAAAACTGAGCAATGTATCTTCACCTAGAGAGCATTCAATACTCCAAGAGCTAACATACGTCTCAAAGATATATATCATCACCATATAAACAACACATTAGATTATTTTTCCATTCCTTCCTTCAAGTATGAAATTCTCCACATATTCCATGTCAGCAGTACATGGACTTGCAGTATGGAAGTATTATCTCTCTATTTTTTTTCTTCTCCTGTATATGACAAGGAATACAAAGTAATCTCAGTTAGGAATAAATTATAACTCTGTTGTTTTAAGATGAGTGGAGCTAATTAACTGTTTACCTGCTTTGTAGCTGCAAGACAGTGTCACAGTTAAAAGAGATGTTGCACTGAAATCTCAGCTTCTCAATTTTACAGACAAACCAAAGTACTGGAAATGTCATATATGTGTTGTATGCAATTAATTTAGACTCCTGAAACAATGCAATCCAGCTGCCTTTTATATAATGTCTTTACCAATTGTGAAAAATATCTCACTGCTGCTACAAAAGTAGACAAAAATCAAATACCATAAAATAATCAAAGCTTTTCCACCTAATTTGCACAAAATGAAGCTGAAACACATCTGGGGAACAAAAACTATTTTCAGCAAATTAATCATCAAAAAACCAATGTCCTTTGACAGTGAAATACAGACTTCCACCATGACATATGCAGAGTACTGCTTTGAATCCATGCCTAATTGAGTGAAAACCTGGCACATTGTTCTGGCCATACTGATCCTATATCCAGACAGTTGCTGAGCTCTGTAGCAGATTGGAAGTGTTACAGGAATTCATGTACACTTAAAATAGCTTTGCTATGCTGAATTGACAAGTGACCAGTAAAAGGAGAATATTTTTCCTTACATCACTTAACTTTGACAATGCATGTGAATTACTTTTATACTCCAGTCTGTTTAAACATGCAGCAAAACTTTGGTGGTTTGATATTGCCATTAGATTGCAGAGCTGACAGGTTGGAAGTTACGGATTTTGACTGCTTGGCTGGACACATGGGGCTGATATGGGGGAGCATTGATGGCTTTTGGAACCTGGTAGGTGGCTTAGGCTTCTGCTGCTGGAGGAGAGAGTCAACTCTGCTCCTCACTCTTGACTTCAAACAGGTACTGCCTGGAACTCTTGCTTGGAAAACAAGGTATTGTACATCATCATGAAGCTGAGATGCCCTCAGCAGTGTGGTCCTAGTGATGAACAACTGGGAAACGTCACCCCAGGAAAAGACCTTCTGTGATCTGCTCCTGGACATGCAAGTTCAAGCAGGCTGTTAAGCCCCCTCAGATACCCCACAAGAGCAAGCCCAAGTCAGTGAAGCACCATGACAGTGCACAAAAACTACCTCTCCTCCTGCATTAAACAACAGCTTATGCTGAGGGATTTCTGCTTTCTCTTAGTCACACAATAAAAATCTAGAAGAGATGTGTGGAACATCTAGATAACATCTGAGGTGGAATTTTCTTTTTAAATTCATCTTGATAGTCTCTCTCATTAACTGCTACAGTATCTTCCTGCATTAAAATCCATTCTGCTTTAGGCACTAAGCTTTTCAAACACACACCACATTTTTAATAATCTGCTGAAATCCGAGTATGCCAAAAACTTGGGATCTGATTTTGCCTTACATTCAGTAACAACATAAATACCTGCAATTCCCCACAGGACTGAGTATTACATGAAATCAGCGTAGCATGCAGTGAATGCATCCAAACTAAAAGGCTGAACATGGCAGCACTTGATCCATACCTTTTTGGCAGCACAGGAGGATGCGTGCGTGCTCTGTTAAAAATGCTGCTCAACACTGCACTGTCCCTCCCGAGAATAACTGAAGTCAGTTTTCAGGCATATGAAGAGCATTCATCACCCTGCAGGACTAAGCTCAAAATGAATCAGGAAAAAAAAAAAGCTAGAAACTTTAGGGTCAGATATGTTTTTAAAGCACTAACCCAAGAACTGTTAAGTCAGCACGTGCAACTGTGTGCAGAACATGGGCTGCAAATGACAGGTGAAACATCAGTTACAAATCCAACAGATGACTTCATTGGTGTCAGGATTTAATCCTAATTCTTACAGATGTATTACGTGAGCAGGGTTTTACTGAATCACAGAATTTTTATTATTGATGCAGTTTATATTTTGGAAATATGAACTGTCAATCCTAATGCACAAGCTACTACTTTTGTCTGAAGCAGTAAGAGAATTCAGCAGTCCATCTTAGAAAAAAATGTTTTGTTTGCCAAGAAGAATAGAGATTAATCAGGTAGAACTGCAATATTATTCATAACTATAATATTAATGAGGTTATTTTTCATTTTTATTAAACTGCATAAATTTTATTCATTCATATACAAATACAATATTAATGCAATTGAACTATTACAAATGACAGTTTGAAAGAAAATGAAAATGACAGATGAAAGTTTTACTGTTCTTTTTAAATTGGTGTTACCATCAATGTCCTTTATATTCAATCTTTGCAGAATCAAAAATGCAAGTAAGTAAACGGACAATTTAACAATATCTGATTATAACTAATATAATTATATGCTGTCTTGAAAAAACACAGTCCTACTTGGAATTTCCAAAATAACTTTTTAAAGTATTTAACTTAGAAGTTTTAACTTCACAGATAAAGCCACAGTTAAAATTAATGTTTGTTGGAATAAATGCCAATATGACAATAATCACTTACTAGCATCACATAATTAACTTCACAAGAAAGTTTTAAATCTTCTTACTGGAATCATAAGCAAAATAAAGCAAAATGCACATTAATTTTCACTGCTTTTTTCAGTGAAAATTCATGTGCATTTACTTTCCTGCTAATATTCATATAGATCATTGCCTAGTGAAGTTACCATCAATGCCAGCTGCTGCTCTGCTTTATAGTGGGATCAAAGTTTTCTTTTTTTTTGTTGACAAACGTGAAATCAAACCTTTTTGAAGCAGCTACAATTATTATTAAGTGGAACTCTTCTGGAACTTGAGAAACAGGATGAAAAGTAGACACACTGAGAAAGTCCATAGAGCTCACTACCTGTTGCCTTATCTTTTGACAGAACTAAAAGAAAAAACTCAGAACTTGGGAGATACTGCCTTAAAAAATTCTCATTATTTTTAAAACTTCTTGTTTTGATAAGAATATAAAGAATATTCTTTTCAAAAGCATTAACTGACAAAATCCAAGTCTTCCTTCATAAATGACCCTAATATGTTTTATGTGTCGCTCATTAACAGAAGCTTTCAATTTTATTTTTGTTTTGCCTAAACACTGCTGCAGGGATTCACAGTTAATAAAACCAAGACAAGTACCCACTCTTATTGTCCATGGTTTTGAGGTTTAACACTGATCAGATCACTGGGATTCTGATGAGCAGCTTCTCATAGTGGTACCTGGTCTGACAGCAATAATTGAACACGAAGTCCAGATCAGAGACTTGACCTGTGCTCTGAATTCTGCCACCTGTTAGCACTTTCTTCACCCTCCATGGCCATGACAGAGTGATGCCAGTGCAGAAGACAAAGGAACAGCAGCCAACCCAGGAGAATCTTCACTGATTTGTTTTGACTTTGTGGTCTTTCTGCCTGATCAGCCTTTGCAATGACCATTTAATTAAGGAACCTACCCTGTCAGCAACAGGATGCAAGACATTGTAGAGCTGCCATTCCAGGCAGGAGATCCAGTTTTATTTTAGAGGCATTTTACTTCCGAGGAACTTCACGTTTGTCTTCACCTGGCCCTGAATTCTCATAAGTTTGCCTGCCCTTGAGGCATAGTGGTACAAGGACCAGAGTTCTATCAAGGCAGTTTAGATGCAATTACACAAGCACATAATGTTCAATGATTTTTAAGTTTCCTTTTGCTTTACTCCACACATTCACAAGCTAGCAAATGCAACAGATTTTCTCTGTGCAACCCCATCCTACTCCTGATCTCACAGCAAGTGAAAACAAGAAACAACATTTCACTCAAAGAAGAGCTGTCAAGCTCCCCCTACCCCCACGCTCTCTCAATAAATACATTTCCATCTAGGCTTGAGGTTAGTCATTTCCTCTTCCTTGTTAAAAATTATGTTTTGATCAGGAACCTCAATTTTTATGTGCATAAATTACACATTTGTCACTGTATTTTTCCTGTACCCCAAAAGCCTAAACCCACTTTTTTTGCAAGATACTGATAAAAACAAGAATGCCATCCCTCGCGTCTCAGCACATCTGAGTTTCTTTAACAGAAATGCCATGCATGTTTCTGAATACTGTCATGAGGCCCATGGCAATAAAGTTCAACATACTCAGGCTGTAATCTTCTCCCAAGGAAATGGTTGGGATGCCAAGATGCCTTTTGACTTTTATTTCACAGCAGGGCTTCATTCACAGTGACTCTGTCCAAACCTTAAACTACACCAGCTGTGATACAAGGTCCTGCACAGCAATTTGTAAAAAGTTTTGACAAACAACACTCAAATGATAGAATACATTGCAATTCATGACAAAAAAGTGATCAATATCCATTAACTGCTCAGTTGGAGGTGGTGATTAATTCTTAATATATCTAGGAACTGCAGTGTACTCCTAGAGCCCTGGTAGACCAAAACCCTTCTGTAGCCACTGCAAAATATTAACATAGGATACTCTGTAAACTGCTGTACAGATTTAATTGATTTAAGGAACAACAGAGAAATGCTTGAGACATTAAAAGAACTACTAAAATAGATGCCATATTACAGTCCAGTCCAGTTATATATTAACAAATCAATTCACAAGTACATAGGACACATCCTTACTCCCAGCAGCATATCCTCTTCTAAATTTTAAAGTAAACTCATAAACTTTCAAATATGTACAAATCCATCCACCTCACTTAATTTTACTGTTCTTTTCTAAGTTTCATGTGATTTTCCAATTCACATACTTTTAATAAAAATGCATCACATCATCTGTGCACATTTGATACAATTTTTACAACTTAACAGGAATGAACTCCTAAAAAAACACCAAATCAGATTTACATGGGTATATAAAGTGAAAGATTCAATGAAAAATATTTTTTTCACTTTAGAAGAATAATGTTTGGATAGAAGTGGAATTGTACATCCATCTTCTGTCACGTAATGAGTCGACGCTCAGTTCAAACCAGTTACCAAAAGATTTTGGGTCTAGTTCACTATGGAGAAACTGAACAGCGTCTGATGAAATGTAACTTGGAAGTAAAGCTCACTGAAAATTTTCCACTGAATAGCATGTGATAGCAAAATAATTTTTTATTTATGCTAAGAACCCTCAATGACATCATCTTAGGAAAGAGAACTTCTAATCCCCAAAGTTTTTCCCTTGGGACACTCAGTCTCTTGCCAACTGATTTGCAGGGGAACCAGAAATAAAATCTTGACAACAATTCAAAGAAGACAAGGAACAGGTTTGGGGGAGCTACAGGCTGGATGGTAGGGAGCAAGTCCTCATAGAGAGCATTTCCAGACATTTCCAGACACAGGAAAAACACAAAGGTGATTTAGAACACAAAAAAACCAGCTGACCAAGGAAAACTGGATCATCTTCAATAAAATACCATGTTCTGTGTCTGAGGAAAGAGCAGCCTGTCTTTTGCAGGCTCCTTTGGTACCCTTGGGGACAAGCTGGGAGAGAAAGTCCAGATGAAAGAGTGGAAAACTGACTGCACTGTCAGGCTCAAGGTTTAACAGACAGGTGGTTCTAAATCCTGTTTTCAAGGCTGGATACTGTGGTGAATGTTTTCATCAACATGGAAAATGGCATGAAATACATCTTCATCACATTTCTGACTGACATCAAGTTTGGGAGAGTGATAAATATGCTGGAGGGCAGGACTGCTGCTGACTGGCATCACAGCCTGGCAGACACAGACTGAAAGAGCCTCCTGAGCCGCTCAAAGTTCTGTAAAAGGGACAGGCTAACTTCATGTGGAAACATGAATTACATACAGACAGCACTGGGCACCATGCTGTGCTATACATGTCAAACCAAGTCAAAAATCCTAAAACATGAGTCTCTCAAAGAGTTATACCAGGGGCAAACGAGCAAAACAATTGGAAAGTTTATGGATCTGAACCAAGAGACTGAAACTATCAGGAGAGCGCACAACTGAAAGAATTCCAAAAAGCCTAAATAAAGAGAAAACGGTGTGCTCAACCAGCACAGACAGAAACTACTGGCAAGAAAGCTGATGCCAATTTTATATATCTATGTCCAATGCATCCACAGGGTTCTGGCAGGTGCTCCTGGGAACCCAAGCCCATGTTTGCCTGGCTGTAAGATTGCCTCTGGCAGAGGCATTTTCCACCAACTGCCCAAAATGGGGTCTCTTCAATATGTATTTGACATCTTGCTGCACGACAGCTTCAGGCTTTTTAAACCAACCTTGATAGTACAGAAAAGTTTTCCTACAGTTTTGGCAGGGGCACCAGATAGTCTGTGTACAGCTGCACCGAAGGACAACACGAACGACACTGACCAGCTGCTCCTGGAAGAAGTTTTCTTGGATCAGCTTCGTTGGTGCAGCTCCATTCCGGCATCCATGAAACAAGTGTCAGCTGCTGGAAGAGGATATTTCTGCGATGACCTGCAATGGCTGCAGAATTTCAAGGATGACAAGGGTTGTTTTGAGGGTTTTTCTGAGGTAATTCTGATTATAAGATTCTGAGTCTTGAATTCATCCAGCGAGGGCTTTTCCATGCTCAGGCACAGATGACGCACTGTGTTAGCTGTGCTGGTGAACTTGACAGAACCTAAAATCCCTCATTGCCAACCCCGCTGCCAGACCTCGCTGCTCCTTAATAGGCTGGAATGTAAATCCTCTGTTATGTTTCAAAGAGTAGTGCACTCTCAACAACATTCATGGAAGTTGTTGTAGAAATTGCTTAATCCAAAAATCAACCTTGTAACAACAACCAGAGTTAGTAACACTGCACATCACATGAAAAAATCATGCTACTGGTGTCAGAAATACCTCATTTTTCTGGAGAAAAAAATTCCAGCAATGAAGTAACTTCAAGGACAAACAGTTCATAGAAAAAAATCTTAAAGTAAATCTGAGAAATTGAAAGACATCTTGCTGTGCATGATTAAGCAGCATGTTGTAGAGCAGTGTCCACCTTGATTAACATATCGAATCTGTGCAATCAAGAAGAATGTTGCTACAAAGCTTGAAAAGCCCAAGAGATTCAGAGATTTCAAGACTGCTTGATTTAGTAAAGTGCTCCCTCCAAGATAACATCCATCAATAAAACATATATTCTAACACAAATATTTAAACTATGAAAAAAGAAAACATTAAAAATACCATATTTTTATTTAACTTAATGTTAAGTATTTAAAACTTTCTGACTGTACTTTTCAGTGTATGGACAGCAGCCACCTCTTTCATACAGATACAGATTTTATTTGAAATCTTACCCTTTTTGGCAGTTCAATAGTAAAAGTATGATAAATGCTCAGGAGATATGGGAACAGTTTCTTATGAAACATTTATTAAAAATTAATTTCTTTATTATTAACAAAATGTTTGCTTTTCTAAGAATCCAAGCGAAAACAAGCATGAAGCATTTTTTGTAAGAGATAAAGACAATGGAAGAAACAGTAAACCAATTTTGAATAGGCAATTGTAGAATTACCCTCAGAATCCTTCTGTCTTAAAGCTTGCTGAATTGGTACTTTTCTCTGGGATTTTTAAATGGCTTCAGGAAATAAGAAGGTTAGAATTCCATGAAGTAATTCCTCCAACTTTGGTTACAGAAGTAAAAAAGTAAACTCCCATAACATACTAGCTTGTCATCTAGCTGAAGAGGCATGTTTGGATGTCCTTAAAAAAAATCCTGCTGTCTGTAAAAACTGCTTGGCAGAGTAAACACAACCAGAGGAAAAAAGACATCTTTGAGCTCGCTGTGTGGACCAAAGAAGCAAAAGTGTACTAGCACTGCCTTCCAGAAAAATTCTTTCTTTGATACAAATTCTAGGAATTGGTACCATCCCTTTCTGTTCCACAGCCTTCTAAATCTCTGCTAGTAGCAACATCCAGCTAACTAGCCACAGAGAAAGCCTTCTTTGCCAGATTTTGGATTGCCAATTAATCCATTTTAAAACCCTGACAGATCTTCTCCTTAGGCCATCTGATCTTCGTTCCAGAAGGTTTTGTTCCAAACACCTGTTTTGTTCTTATTTCATTGACATTTTAAGAGAAAATGCAGAAAGGGTAATTCTGCTATGTAATCACAGTAAAGGGCAACGAGAAGTTTAATAAAACTTCTGTACCTTGGGGTACAGTGAAATATTAGAGAAGTTCTAAGTCCCAACTATAGTCATATTGTTTGAAATTCTTTCCTCACAATTCATGTTTGGAGCTTTCAGAAGGATGAGCCAGACTGCAGTGGCTGGATAAAAAAGCACGGGTAGTGAAAACAAAAACTGAGAAGTTCAAGCATTAGCAATGGCTTTGGCATCCTAAAACCAGCATGACTCCAATTCCAGAGAACCCACTAGAAAATCACCAAATGAGTGGAGAACACAATTCTGAAGACCAACAGATACTTTCTGGACAACCTGGCATTATTTAGTGCATATACTGAATGAAACACAATGTATCAGCAAGAACTATCAGCTATGTACAATAAATGCGATGACTCAAATGATAAGTATTTCTTATCTGTGTCTCCTCCTAACAAGAAATATGAGCAGATATCCTGATGCATTTGACCATCTTCTCATTTCTTTTATCTTATCTGCAGTTCTAAGTAGCAAAGAAATCCTCAAGCTTTCAGGAAGACCTTCACTATCACAGCTGACATGAATCCCACAGTACCACTTGCCTTCTCTTTCAGCACCATGCTAGTGCCACATTTTGTCCAAGTTCCTTATGCTACTAAAATGTTAGATCTTGTTCTTTACTGTTTTGCAAGGACATCCAGGAGCATAGATTTTGGTTCAGTCCCGTGAGACATCCTGCCAGGTGCTGCTAGTCAACAATTTACTGAAAATTTCAAATACTCTTACTTACCACCCTTCTCCTTCTTTGAATCTTCTCCTGTGCACAGAAACTAAAATAATGAAGATTTGTGTTTTCTAAATTGATACACAGGGTGAGAGCTGGGTGCACAAGCACGATGCTGCAGCCAAAATACCACTGCCTTAACAATAACAGAGGTGCTACATACCTGATTTTGATGAAAATCTCTACAAAATACCTTATCATTAAATTGGTTGGAATAATTAATTATGGTTTGCTGGACTGATTTTAAGTTTATCAGTTCCAATGCCTACTGTTTTCATCTGCAGGTTGTATCTGGAATTTGGAAATTAGAATATTACAGAGTATTATAATGCAGACAAGGAAAAATAGGAAGTTTCTAAAAAAGAAGTGCTGAAAAATCATGGCACCCTCATAATCCAAGGTGATTTTAAGTGTATTATTATTACAGTTAGAGTAAGGTCTAGAAAGGTATTTCATTCTATATACCTGCAAGGGATAGAGAATATTACATGCTAAATGTATGGGATTTACTTATGTATAACAAAGGATTCATATTCTCTAAAGTGAGGTTTAATCAATTAACATTCTGAGTAAAGGTTTTAGAAGGTGTTCAACTGACTAAAGGACTTAATTTAATCAAAAGAAGCTGCTTTTGTCCTCAAAAGTCAAATAATCTGTATAGAAAATCAAATGAATTTGTTCATTTACAAACACTGTAGTACTTTATACTGTTAAACATGCACTTCCAATTCTAATTTTTAGCTCCCAAGTGGAGTTTTGGACTTCACAGTTCAAGAATTAGGGAAGAGGTGGGGAAAGGGGGTTGTGGGATTTGTTTGTCTATTTTATCTATAGACATCAGGTAAAGTAATTTTTAAATACTTTGTTGGATCACTAGATACCCAAGCCTGCCCCCGTGACTGAGTACAGGGAGGGAATTACTAAAAATAATCCTCATTAAAGCATGTTTACATGGCACTTTCCATGCACCCTAAAAGCCAATTAATTTAAGTCATAATTCTGGGCTGTAATATTAAAAAAGAATGTCAACAGCTGCAAGAATTTTTACAACATATGCAGATTGTCAAATGTTCTTTTGTTTACACCTTTATTTTGTATTCTTGTTCTATAATGGCACACACTTTTATGTAACAGGAGAAGTAGGTCTTTTACTGTAAAGAAATTAATCCTTATGCTTTTTTCCTTAGAAATCATTCTAAAACATCAAACAGTTCACTACTGCTTGTTTGTCATATTAATGCTCTTGTCAAAGTTTACACAAAATACTGACAAAACCCAGAACTGGCCTGTGTTTTATGGTATTTATCTCAGCACCACACTTCAGTTTTTGAATGCAAGCTGCCAAGATCTCAATTGTTTAAACCAAAGGTTATGCAAACATGACAGCAACCAAGTGATTAGAAGACTTTGGATATTTCATCTTCTTTCTGCTTCAGAAATGACCATATGCAAAAACTAATGAGGCTCTAACAGCCACCCATTAGTAATTTTTATGCAAATTCCCATAAAATCAAATACTTAGAAACAGAAGCTTCATAAAATTCCTTATAGGAACAACAAACCAGTTGTCATTCTGCTGTGTGGCCAAGGCAGCACAGCTTGCAGAGATGTCTCATTGCAGCTTCTCTGCCTGGGCTTACCAGGTACCTGAAGGGTGAAGTACAGGGGAAGGAAGATCAGAGACCTTGTTACACAGAAATTCCTTTTCCTAAAAATAGACTGTGCACATGTGGCCACAGTCACTGCATGGGTACAGCAAATCAATACCATGCAATATTCTGCCACTTACTGTACACATTAAATGGCACTCAGAGCAGATGAAGTGCATGTACACATAACTAACAGTGTTACACACATACCTATGGGGAATGATGGAGCTGTACTGTAATACATTTATAAACATACCTAACATCTTAGACAAAACCAAAATTCCACGTGTTACTTCCTTATTTTTACAGCTATAAAACCGGTAAAAACAGAACTCACTGATTTCACATAGCATGTTATATAAGCAAAGTGCCTATTCTTTCCAACATGGAAGAGTTTTTCTCTTGGTTTGTTTTTTACTACCTTTCATCAGTCCACCTCTTTCCCAGCCAGGCAAGAGAGCAACTGCACAGCAGTACAACACAATTCCCAACCCAGACTTGTTTTATTTACAGCAGCGAGCAGTGAACAAACACACGTCTGCTTTTCATCACGATGACCAAAAATATTCAGAACACGGAGTTATGAGGAACACTTGGCAACCACAAGGCCACAATTAACAGTAATGAACACTTCAGAGCACTCAGGGCTTACCCTGTCAACACTCCAAGGAGCCCCATGGTTTCAGTGAGATACCTGTGTGAGAGCAAACACAGGGGAGCACATCCCGCACCAACAGCAAATGTGAGAGGCTTCAACAGAAGGCCAGCAACAAGGAGACCTCCATGAAGAGTAAAGCCTGAGTAAAGCCTGCTCCAGCTGCCCAACAGCAGAGGCCCATCTGGGATGGATGGGTTTGTACCACCCTCCTCATCCGTGCCAGGGAGCTGCTCAGGGAAATCCCCCTGTGAGTCCTCAAAGCTCGACCAGCCAGAGGAGCTGCTGGGGCCACTGCTCACGTGCACTTCTGCTTGTTCTTGTATTAAAACTAACACCCCACCACCATTTGGTATTTTTATATAATATTAAGCAAAGACCCTTAAACAAGGCTGGACCTGCTCGGTATGCACATGCACATGGGTACACAGCAAGAGGAGGAGGAAGTGTGTGAACATCACATGTTTTGGTCAGAAGCCAGGAGGAAAGGGATGGAAGTTGAAGGCAGATGCAGGAATGGACAGCACGCCATGGGACTCTCATTTCTGCTAATCCCTCCCTTTTCCTTTCCTTAAGTAACCGTCTTGTGCAATAGTTACACAGGGCAGGTCCATGCAGAAGTCAAGATTAACAGAAGCAGGGTCTCAGAAGTCTGCAGGAAAACAGCAATTTAGGAATTTCCCTGCCACACACGAGCTCATTCCTGAACAGCACTGCTGGCACAGCTTTTCACAGTGTGAAAAGCAGTCATGGTTTTCTGCTGCCTGGTCATCAAAAACCCATCCTTGCTGAAACCACAAAGGCAGTTTAACACAGCTGGAGACAACCCCCCTGGGCATGAGCACACATGCAGAATCAGCCAGACACATCACTGGGGACACCACTGCACACACTAATGCCCCCAAGGATGCAACAAGGAATTACCTGGACACTGTCACCTACACAGGGAGAATACTGGCCCAAGGAATGGTTACTGCAATGCCAAAAGGGTCATCTCCTTTGACACCTGCAGTGTAGGGAATGCTGACTGGTTCTCCAACAGGGGTAGGGAAGCTGGCAGTGCCATGCCAGCAGCACACACACACACACTGAGCTACTCGATGATACAGGTACACACAGGCAGCCCTGCAAAGAAAGCAACTCTATTTCCTGGGTTTCACGAAGAGATGCCCTTGACTAGGATCTCCCAGGACTCTTTGGTCATCCTATGACATGGGATGAGTATAACAAACAGTATGTTCCTCAGAGCGAAGAAAGGAAAAATGAAAACTGATAAACAATACAATCTTTTATAGTGTGTTTCTATTTTTTTTCTAGAGAAACTATGTGAGCACTATCAGTTCAATATCAGTGCAATGATATTCTGGTACTGTGCAATCTCTTGGGAAAAAGACATTATCAGAAAGATTCAGGAATAGTAACTGCTTTTATTAAGTCCAGAATTTAATAGGTGGACCCCTAAAAAGTCAGAAGGATGATAAATCTGCTATTTCTTCCTTTTGGGAAACATGTATCAGAGAAATCATATGATGACCAAAAAAAACACCCTACCAAAATCATGTTCAGCACAATGAAGAATTAAATCTAGAAGCTTGAAGCCCAGGCCTTAAACACTGGAATCTCCTTTTCTTTCCCACTTATATAATATCATTTCTATGTCTAACATGATGAGAAAATTCAAACTGGCAATAACTGATGAATTAATAGAATTAAGTGTGGGCCTGTTAAACTCCCATGATTTCTCTTCGTGTCCGATTTTCTATGCTTTAAAATACCTTTAAGTATTTTTAAATAGTGCTGTTTTTCAAACATGAATTCTGAGACTCTGCTTCCAGGAATGCAAGTCAAACTGAGTAACAAAAGACAGGTCATGAAATAAAAGTCCAAAAGGAGAGAAATGTACTGTAACCCTCCAAAATAAAGATGTTTAGCAACATAGTTTTCAACATAAAATATGAGAAATGCTAGCTCATGTAACCTTCATATTGCCAAGAATTTGAATCATATGACACACACACCAAGCTGATTTTCTCTCAGGAATAATAAAATCTTTCTTGTTATTGGACAGTATTCGCAAACCTCTGAATTCTGAGAACTGACTGATAGGTTTTTAAACTTTATCTGGTGGCAGAATATAATACAAGAATTACTTGCCTAAGAAAAATAAATTTAATATTATTTATAGAATGCCACTTTTTAATTTTGCTTATCAAAGTTTCTTTCACAACAGACTGCATCGGAAGTGCTACAAAGAGGCCCTTATTACAATAAAGTGATACAGAAGAATGACAAGCAAAGTTCTAGAGGCAAAATAAATCAGTATTATCTTCCATCTGCTTTTGGCCAATGCTGGAGAACAGATGAAGGTCCAGATGTGCCTTTGCTGTAATCTAATACAGGTTACATTTTTCATTTTGTCCTGGTTGCTACTAAGTTGTGGTTCATACTGTATAATACAAGCATACATCTAGAATATCCAGTATAATCTATTTGAAAGATAAAGATCTGGTCATGGCCACTATGGAAAGCCACAGTGATCTATCAGGAACTACCTAAAGCACTAAAACAATGACTAATTAGTCTATTATTAAAGATATTCTCTCAGTTACAGTGGCACAATGCATGTCTAATGACACAGATGTGACACTGGAACAGGTCCTAAACCAGCACTGATAACTGTGCAACTGTCAGATTAAATCACATCACAAGAGGACCTCTCTCCTTCCCTACAGCTTCAGACCAGAATTTTGAGAGTATTTACATATTAGTTTCGTGCGCATTTTTCCCACTCTACCCACATTTAGATTAAGACTCCAGATGTCTGGTGCAGATGTGTTTTCCAATTTGACTCACATTGGCCAAACAAATGCATTAATGTGCAGTTAGGCAATATTACTGACCAACATCTTAGAGAGGCACTGTTGTACTGCAACATCCTGGGGCTCTTCCTTTGCAAGGAAAAGTTTTATCTGTTGCAAATACCCAATGAAGACGTTTCACAGTCCTGCATTATCTGAAGAGAATCTTTCCTCAGAAATATATTTTGTTAGGAAGACTTACTGTTAAACATTTTATGCAAATTGCTTTGAATGTCTCTTTAATATGAAAATTGTTTCAGGTTATCAAATCCCCACAGTGTATTCAGGCCTCTTCTTCCTTTTACTACCACTTCACCAAATTAAGTGCAACTACACTTCAAAATACAATGTTCACTTGTTGCTGCCAAAGGAAAGTTAGAGAGACAACTGAAGTTCTGGACAAGTCATGACTGCAATAAATGAATGGAGAAGTATGCAAATTGAGCCTTGAGATGGTTTCTGTCACAATTTCTGAACAAGTATTAAAAGTACAATGTGTTGTTGAAAACATAATTGCATAGAAGTGTTTCCCTGCTAAAGAAAAAGGCCTTTTAGTTCCAAAAAAAAAGTTAAGTATTTTTTTCTGAGACATCAGCAAGTGTTACTATAGAAAATTAAAACAGAAAGAAAAATGTTTTAAATAGCAATTTATGTGGAACTGCAAATTTTTCTGAGGTAACCACAGCAGAGGAAAGCAAGTATGACTGAAACAGTGTTTAGAGCTACAATTTCACGTTTTTATCTGCAGTGAATTAACTGAATTGTCAATCAATATATTAAGCTTTCACAACACTGCAGGTGTTTTTTAACAGTAGTTTAGTCAAATAACATATGGAACAGAACATAATGCTTCTGCTCCTCTGTCACAGATATTAATCACTGTGGTAGATCAGCTGATTTAAATGTTTGCCACAGTACGTGATTTGTCAGGGGAAAAAGCCTTACTCAGGGCATGACAATAAAGTTTTCAACAAGTGGTCAGTGACAACTCCTAGCAGAGATAAAAGCAAGTAACTGGGGACTTAATTGTCCTCATCAGAAGGTATCTGCTTTAATCAATGACCATTACAATCTCCATGTAATTTTGATCTTCCTACCACTAAAATCAATCAGAAATACTTCTCTCAGTTCTATTTCAGCAGCAGTAATTGTCAGTACTTCTCAGACACAGAAAAGCATGTTTTTACCATTTGAGTACTGACTTGCTGCAATATACCTTACTTGTAAGGCCTCCTGCAGTCTACCACATGTGCTAAAGAAGGCAGATCAATATGAAACTCTCACGTATTATCCCACAAATCATAAGCCTATTAAAATTTACAGGTTCTACCTGTTATTAGTTGAAAGAACAACAGTTTAAAACAATGCCCCTCTTGGACTGAGAGAACTCAAGCTGACAGCCACCAAGTCCAAGTTTTGCCACCTCTAGAGAAACAGGTAAAATACCACCCTCACTTCCTCCCAGCTGCAAAATGACTAGATCAGATCCTTAGGGAAATACAGCCTATGGAATTGTTCATTACAATCAAGCAGCTATTCACTTGAAGCAATAGCAGGAGCATTTTATTCCATTTCCTTAATCTCTTCTCAAGCCCTGTGGTAGCAGACAGATATGAGAGCAGCAATAATATACATGGTGGGATTATCACAAGCATTTTGTTAACACATTGCTCTTCATGCACAAAACGAGTATAGAGAAGCTCTGAAAAAGCATCTGACCTTTCTTTTTGTGGACTCCAGTAAAAAGGTTCTATTAAGTGAAAAAAACTGACACTAGACAATCAGAAAAATCTTGACTAGCAAGGGAGGGCTCTGCATTAGACTTGCAGAGTGCAATCTTCCTGATTTTGTAACACCACGAAGACAAAGAATTCAATCCAAAAAACTTCCCAGAAATAGCCAACCTGCATCTCTTGAAATTCTTAGCTTTTTGTGTCTTTTATGAGACACTGCTTAAACTTACTTAGTCTTACAACCTGCAGCTAACAGAATTCATGTGTCTACAGCACAAAGTTGACTTGCTGAGTTTGCAACAATTCACCTTATCATCAGCAGAGGTTTGGTGGCTGGAGAGCATCACATTTCCCACCTGGATGAGCAGGTGAGACTGGTGTGTCCCAGGGCAAACCAAGGGACCAGAGCTTGCTGCACACACGTCTCCACTCAACCCAGTGTGTCCGGCAGGTAGCCAGGACTCTGCCCACCCTGTCACCTCTGCCAGGGCATTCCCTTCTCTTCCCCTGTTGGATCACCCTCTCTGTGCTTCCAGCCACAGCAGGATTTCAGTTTACATCTTGCAGAAGCCAATGGGAATGTGCAATAACGTCAACAGAAAAATCTGGTGGTAAGACTGAGGCAGTTTCTACAATTCCAGTAGTTCAGTGAGGTCTGAACTCCCAACTGCAACCAAACTCTCCCCCAAAACCCCATCAATAATAACGTGGTATTTCCCTAAAGCTTCACTACATTTCCAGTTAAGACCACATTTCTTAAATTAGATTTTTGTGTCTTTTGCTTAAATTATTTGGTCTTATGACCTGCAGCTAACAGGATTCATGCGTCAACACCAAAATGCTGACTTGCTGAGGCCCACTGCAGCAAGAGCAAACTTAAATCCTTGATAATGTGCTTTTTTCTTGAACTGATACAGGGAAGCTCCAAAATGTCACCATTTACACATTGTCTCAAATAACACACTTGAGCAAAGTGCACAGACAAATTATAAATCAAGTTTTTATCTTAATAAATAACTTCATATGTCATAAAAGTAGATGTTAAAAATACTTGCTTCTAACTCACTGCCCAGTGTCAGGAGTTCAGATGTTTTCATGTTGGCCAAGCTTACTCTGAGAAATGAAAACTTTCATTTCATATTTTCAAAGATATGAAAATACTGTTGGGGGTGGGTAAGGCATAAAAACTGTGTCTCCTTATTTGATCTCTTTCCCCTGCCTGACTTGAGCTTTATTTGCTAGTTTTATTGAGGAAAAACAAGCCTATTTTAATTTCAGTAACTCTTCAGACACATTCATTTCCTTGAACTTAAGCTCCTTCTTGGGCCTTCAAATCACCGGGATGGGAAAAAAAGCTTTTCTTCCAGAGAAAAATTGGCTTTTATTATTTTATTAAAAGTTGATGTCAGTATTTCTTTCCTAAGATTTTATTTTCTTCTGCTGTAATTTTTCCAAGATACAGAAATAAAGGGGATTTGTATTTTGTTCCTACTGTCTAAAAAATCTGGATTTTTTTTAACCTAGGAATGATCAAAAAAGTAGAAGCAAAATCTGCAACACATCTAGACAATCCTGCTTTCTGGTTTGAAAGAAAACTTCTAACTCTGGAATACAGAGCAGGTGCAATATTTCATTACTCATGATTTTGGACAGAGAAATAGAGTTTCACAGATAAATTCAATTTTTCTTCCAACTCAAAGGCTAAATTTAGGGCTTGGAAAAGGTGAAGACCTGTCCTGAAAACCAGATTCTATGTGCTGTGTAATTTTAGCCAGTCAGCTTCAGTTTTCATCTGCTGACTGCAGGTAGTTTTGCTTTTAAGTCCACTGCTCAAAGATGAACTTCTTTCACAACAGTAGAAAAATATCTTACTGTGAACAAACAAGAAATGCAACAGACAACAAAACTTGCATTTCATGGTGACCTGAGGTAGCATTTGCTCAGTCAGTGTTAATTTATTTCTAAACTTCAGTGAAACAGCATTTAGCACTCGCCTCTTAAAAAATGTGGGTCAGCCTTTTTTAAATTGCCGCAGAACAATTTCAGTGGGTTTTCATTAGAGGAGAGTGGGATTAAAACACTAAGGCCTCCATCAAGTCCCTAATTTGATACAATAACTTAGACAGGGGCAACAAAAGAAAAATTATAACCAAATGTGATCACATTACAAATTAATTAAAATACCACTACATTCTCAGACAAGAGACGAAAACATGTAAGTCCAAAAACATTTCAGATGATGAATTGAGAACAAGCGAAGGTAAAACAGACCAATTATTGAAATGAAAATCAAAAGAAGTCACCCACATATTTTGCTTTTATAGGTAACTGCCACCATATGTTGATGCCTATTCAGCACATAATTTGTCAGTAGAAGTAACTTTGGAGAGGAACTAGAAACACTTGCAGTGAGTTTCTGACAAACTAAGATGTCACTGTGACAAGCAGAACTGTCACCATGAGCCACAGAAGCAGAAAGTATGCTTTCTTAAACTGTGTTTGAACAAAGAAGACAAACTTTTGGGATTTTTAACTGAGCAGTGGTTGATATACATTTTAGGAACTCTGGGCTGAAAATGACCTGGAAAAGCCAAGATCCACTCATTTAAAAAAAAACACTTCAAGCCATTAAGTAAAATCAGTACCTACCAAAATTAAATTTTTTCTAAATTACTAATAATGGGAACAGTTTTCTTTCTGGTTGTCATATCAGGCAGATCTGTACGGACCTGAATGTTTTGTCTTTTATTCTTTCAACAACAAAATAGCTTAAATCCACCAGCAAGTTGTATCTGCCACATCACTGCAGGACATGGTGGAGTAATGTAATTGTTTTGTTTCTCCACAACCCTCTAAGCATTCTGCTTATCCTAATCCTAAACAAGAGAAAGACAACCAAGGCCAAAGCCTTGCCATACTGTACCTGCAAAGCACAGTTCATCATTCTCACAATGTAGTCAAACTGCTGATGGTCCAGGATTGCTCGGTTTTCTTTCACATGCTGGCCCAGCTCCTGAGTCAGGCAGTGCCGAGCTGCCTTGCCCTTCAGGGCTCTCAGAGCTGCAGGCAGGGTCTGCAGAGAAGAACACCTCACTTTATGGAAATGAAATGAAATGGCACTACTCATACAAAAAGCATTCATTTTTTATTAAGAAACTGCAAGTGACAATAAAGAACAGCTCTGGAAGTTAACTGTTAGCCTGAATATCAAACTTTCACATAATGATTGATTCAGCCTGAGTTAGCAAGTACTAAATTTTTCCCAATTTTTTCCGAAATAAATTAAACGGCATTAAAATGCATCCACATCTGTAAACACAAATCCTTTAATATGGACAGGCATTGAAAGGATGAGAAATCAGAAATGGATTATTGTGGATGAAAGCAGGTGCTCTGTTCTGTACAGCCAGGCCAGGACTGGAGTTTGCCTATCAAGGCTGAGCAGCACGTTTTGTGATAAGCGATGAATGACAAATGCATTTAGAAGTGGCATAGCTCTCATAGCAGTCAGGCCACTAGATTGTCATGCAGTTTGTCCTAAACCAGGGCCAACAGAATATTTTTATCAATGTTTTAAAGATGGAGCAAATGCTACAACAGTGATTATCAGCTGTGGTCCTTTAGGCTGGAGGTAAGAGGTAAGTAAGAAAAATTTTCCTATTTGCTAAGGAAAATTTTACCATGTAGAGGGACAAAAATCCCACTGAACTTTCCCAAGTGCCTGGAAGTTGAATGAGGTTAAAAACTACAGTGGTCTGCTTGGATTAAAGCTCTTTAAAAAGGAGTTACACACTTCATTAGGACTTTTCCCATGTGCATTTTGACACCGTAATTTGTAAATCAAGCAAAGTTCATTTTCTGTCTTGATCTGCACAGCGTGAGAGATATAAAGGTGATACTTCCCTGAGAAATCAAAAAAATTCTTAAAATAATTTTACAGTCATTTTCATATGCAGAATTAGATTTGATTGTAAGTTTGAGTGACTTGTATAATCAATAACTGAAAACTCTATAAACAGAATCTAGAAAACCTGGCAACTTCTTAATGAAGAGAAAATAAGAATGTCAAGGACAACAACTCAGTAGTACATTTCAGGGAAGACAGACATGCCAAATATTTATATTCATCTGAGTTCTACCAAATTACTGATTTTTAAAACCAGCAAAATTGAGTGTACTGAAAATTTCCAAAGAGCATTGGTTGTTAAGCACTGAAGCACATATGTATGCCTTTTGTTTGCATTCCTTCTAATTAATGCTGCTAGACCAATACACACTCACTTCTATTAAAAAAAGTTATGTAGCCAATGCTACTTATAGCAGTAATAAATTTTACAAAAAGGGTTTTCAACTCACCCATGTAGGATTAGAAACAGGTTTTCAAATCCATTAGCCTCATATTACACACAATATTGCATTTAGATGATTATTTTTATTGCTTACTTCATTAATTTAAATGGCCAAAATAATCCTTAACATTAGAAACAGGACTTAAAAATATACTTTTTGATTAGGTCAGTCTCCATTTGCTCATTAACAGAACAGAGAGTAATCTGGGAGAATTAAAAATTCATTTTATTACCTTTTCAGTCTCCAAAAATTTGTTTTCAAAAATGAACGAGATGCAGTTTCTAACAACTTCCAGCCTTTGAGCACTGTTGAAAACTGTGCTTCCTTTTTCCATTATGGAAACTAACAAAGAAAAAGAAGAATATACATCTGTGAAATGTCTGCAAGAATCACAAAGAATACCACAAATTTCTTAAAAAATTATTACTGTGTCCTCCCTCCTATTCTATTAAGCAAATACCATTTGTAGGCAGATGGGAACACAAGATTCCAAAATTCTGGTTTTCCTATACCATCTGAAGAGAAGAGTGCTCTGACTTTTAACTGGAGTAGTTGATGCTCTTAACTATTTGTTCTCTTTGTCTCATACAGGCACAAAGAGATTATAACCTCTAACATACCAATGAGATACACAAATAAACACAAATTAATAATAAACGTGTATGTTCTCCAGTGAGCTACATAGCCTTGCATATTTTGTACCAGTAGATAACTATTTTTAGATGGCCATGACAAGAATTCTGCAACACAGAATAAAACATGACAAACCTGTTCTCTTATCTAGATTTCAAATTGCTGAGATCTTATTTTCTTAGTGCACTGTTTTGCCCTGATTTTCCAAGAAAATTCAGAATGCAAGAACTAACATTGTCTTTTTCTCTGCAATATCAACTAAATAGTATCTAAATTCAGGATATACCTTTCTAGTAAATAATAATGAGATACTTATATCCAAGGACTCTGAGACAGAGCTCATCAGGGAGTATAAGTGTGAAAGTTGTTCCTCAGGAAAAAAAAAAACCAACAGGAAATCCCCTGCTTTGACACAGAAATTAACTTATTTAAAAAATCCCTTCTCTTGCAACTCGCCTTTTGAAGAAAGACAACAGAACACAACCACATATCCTTTAAATTTTCTCTAAGTACCCACTTCAATGATACCGTCAACAGCAAAGGCAGGTGAAGAGAGTTTATCCTCTTCTTGCATAAACCCGAAGAGAAACAGGCCTGGGCAGGGCCTCAAGAGGCCATCTAGTTCACCCTGCTGTCCCTAGACAGGATCAACTCTATTTATATATTTCTCATGTTTGTCTAATATGTTCCCAATGTTCTGTGATAAGAGAGACTCCATGGCTTCACAAGAAATCCACTCAACTGCCTCACAATCCTCATTTTACCATTTTATTTGTCTTGCTGACAAATAACTCTTTTTCTGTGCTGCAATTAAACCCATTATTTCTTATCATTACAGATTATTCCCCTTCTTTTTCTCACTGTCTCTTGTATAATTGAAGCCTGTATTATATGTCCTCTCAGTCTCCTATTTTTCAGTCTAAACAACTCCCCATCTTTCCTTGTAGGTCACATTCTCTGGACCACTGGTCATTCCTGTTGCTTTCTTATGGACTCCCTCCAACAGAACCAAAAATGGAGACAGTCTTCCAGTGTCCAAAAAAGGACACAAGCACTCCAGCTGAGGTCTCACTGAGCACAATGAAAAGATTTCTCCATGGGGTTCACTGACTGCACTCCTGTTTATACATCCTACTAAGATGTTTAGCTTTTTTGCAGTAGCTTGATATAGTTGGGTCATGTTTGCCCTAACAGTCACTGAAGTTCCCAAATTAATTTCTGAAGAATTGCTGCCTAGTCAGCTGATCCTGCCTATGCAAGTGCCATACCTTATTTGAAGAAAAGCAGTAGAGAAGAACAGAAGTTCATGGAGTCGTGTGTTGAATACTTAATTTTTAAAGATGGATTTGAATTCTGATCCCATCCCTCAAAAGTTTTGCAAGCTCTACCAACTTCATGTGCAAGTTTGCTAATCATACTGGTTCATGCCACCATTCACATCAATGAGCATGACATGAGTAATAGAACCTTCTGGCATCAAAATTAAAATGACAGGCCTACAGTGTCCACATCTGCTCTTTTTGTTTTGAGACAGATGTTATCTTTGCTCTTTGTCTGTTTCCAGTAATTTACATGTCTTTCACTGATATCAAAGGAGGAATTCAAATGGTTCAAAACTTGGTTCAATCTATGGTGATATTTAACAGGCCTAGCTGAGTAGACAGTATCTAGTTTAATCATTCAACTCAAAATCTAATTCAGATCAAATCCACTTTTGTTGTCAGCAGTTAGACCTCTCACTCTCTGGATGTTTGACTTCTTAGTAAAGGCAGATAAAAAGGGCTTTTAAATTGCAAAGGCACACACTGGAGTCCACGCACCGGAGTTTGCTGTGATCACTAAAAACACAACATTCACATGAAATTGGGAGGAACACATTGCAGTCATGCTAATCATCCACGAGAAGCAGGCAGGAGAGGGAACAGACGAACGTACCCACAGGGGGACCCGCCGGAACCACGCACTTCTTGTCCCCGCGGGTGGCAGGGGGTGCGCCCTGACTCCTGGCCAGCCCCTCCTGCAGGAGCTCCTGCACCCGGCCCTCGTTGATGCGGGGGAAAGGCAGGATGTGAACCCGCAAGTGAGAGCCCTCCGTGGGCCGGGGCACCTTCTGGAACGCTATGTGGGGATTGGGATTCTCCTGCGGGTCAAAAGCAAAAGGTCACGTACAAAATGAGTCGTGCAGCGTAACCATCTGTCTCCTCTGATTTTACTGGTGTTTGGAGAAGCTCCCATACCTGAAAGATTAACAAGTCAAATATCTACTGCAGATGACTAATAAAATGTTTCATATTCATATCACCTGTGACTCTAACATTTCTTAAAGGCCTTCACAAAATTATTTTTGTCAATGCGCAAAATTCAAAACAAGAGCAAAAGAAAATCCCTGCTTAACTTAGGATGATTTTATGCAAAGTAATGAATATTAAGGACTTGAATATAAACTAGTGTGACAGTCAAGCTCTTCATTAGAGAGACTATCTACCACCGTGCAGAGGATCACACCTCACATTTCCAGGGGAGCAGTAATCAAACAAAATGGAGTATTCTCATATCTTCATTAATTTATTCTGGGGTTACCATTAATCACACCTGAATTTACTGCTGTCCAGTTCGACTCTGTGCTGTTACTCATTACTGGCTACATACCACTGCCAAAGTGTGCTATCCATCAACGAGGTTTCTCTTGTAAAGGCACAATAAGCTTGGAAGAAAACTTATAAACAAGCTTAATACTGCTGTTTACAGGAGCAAATGGCAACAAGGAGATCAAATGCATCAACTTGAGGAATAGCAGTCAAAACAGAACAGCTACTTAGCCACATGAACTCTCTGCAAAGCAAAATGTAACGGAACAGGGGCATGAGGGCAGCAAACGCCAGGGGAAGCAAGGGAGAGAAAGGGAACACAGTCTCAGGAGGGAGTAACAGAGGGCAGAAAACACCAGAAAAGGAGAGTAACTGTTCCAAAATCCATTTCAGTGAGAGGAGAGATTCAGAGGAAATACACAGGAAAAGGTACTTTTATCTTGGACATCACAAATGTCATGTCAGATGAACATGCTATTAGGCTAATTAAAGGTCTAATGCTTTGGATTTTCCACCTGTACCAGCAAGACTCATGCAAACATCAGTCCCTAACAGACCTTGTCTCCCCCTTGTATCTAAACTGTCACAGCTACAAAATTATGATTATTAAAACTGTGAAACAAGATGTCAAAATACATCATGCAGTTTGTTTAAAATCAGGCAGCTCTAGGCACAGCTTAAGCAGTGTTTCTCATCACCTATATTCAGCCAAAGACAGGTGCATGCACAACTACTATAAATCTGACTTGTCAATGCACAAAGTCATTGACTTAGTGAATATCAGTGTGTGTTCCTGTGAAGTCATCACTGTGGTAGTGAAGGAGCAGGTAAATCACAGTGGTATAAATAAATCTCATCATCAGAAAAGACACACAGAGCACAAAAGAAACCCCCAAACACCTCGGAACTTAGCAGCATTTGGTAGTTTTTGTGGGTTTTTTTCCAGAATTGTAGATGCAAACCACAGTTTTGGGAAAGTGGGATGTAGAAAAGAAAGGGTGACAAAAGGTGTCAGCTGATGGTGTAATAGATAATGCTCTGTGGAGTCTGAAAAACCACAGAAGTGTGAGGGAGAGGGAGATCAGCCTATGCCAAGAAAGCCTACAAACCTCAAAGCAAACAAAAAATCTGAACTCCACAAACAAAACAAAAAACCATCCCAGAACCAGCTAATGGAATGGTAAGAGACTTTACAAAAGCACTACGTAAAATAAACATGATATGAAGGCAAAAATTAAACTGGAAATGGAGTTGTAGGAAACCTAAACAGTATAAGAAACAGGCTGCAAAAAATGAAATAATGCTTGCTGAGCATGCAAACCAGCGTGACTGGGTCACACAGAAGGAAAGAGCTGCAGAAACTACACATTATGCCTCATTGCATGTATAATTTTCATATGGAAAACTGCTGAGAGGCAAGAAAAGAGATGTATTTGGCATGTAGGTTGCAGCAGAGAAAATTGCAGTTTACAGACCTTATGTGAATACACACTAAAAATAGATAAGTAGTTGTAGCTATTTCCAAATCAATATTATCATTAATAAACCAACAGTATCATACTGAATTTCCTTTGCATGTACACATTTAATGATATTTAAGTTCCAAAGTCTTTTGCCATAATGTAGATGATGACTACTACAAGCAGTCACTTCCATTTTCTGGACACTGGATCAACCTGAAAAATTAGAATTTTCAAGTTTACCATCTCAACTCTACAGATGCAGCAGGTACAGTCAACTTACATTTTTGAAGAGCTGTTCTGCAAGTTCTCTAACGTGCTTTATCATTTTTGGTGGATTGCCCTCTTCAGCTTTAATTCTTTCAACTTCAAAGGCCACCAACTTTTTTTAAAAGAAGAAAGAATAAAAATGTTGATAATTCAACAACAACAAAAAAATTCCTATGTAAGCTATGTAATTTTAATCTTAAATTGAAACCAAGGAAAGAAAGCTGAACACTGAAAAATGTCACATTGCTCTGGAACATGAGGCATTTTCAGTTTTATATGCAGCCTTTGTTACCAGACAGAAAAATCCTATGTACCTAAACCAGTCCTTTCACATTTCTATACCTCAATTCAAATTTCTCACAGGTACTACTACAACACAGAATTAATATCACACTCTATTTTTACTCTACATTCAACTCAAAGCCAACACAGTAAAAACTATGGCATTGCTTTTTAAAATGACTTTTTGTCTAAGTTTACATTGTTGGATATGTATTTAATGTAATATTTCTCTATGAGGTTGTTAACATTTCAGAGAATATAATTAAATTAGTGAAAATATTTCTGTACTAGCACATGCAATGTATTATGAAGCTACAGACCTGGCAATAGGAACAGCATTACCAAAGTTTATTCAACTATATAACTTCATACATAAGAGGGGGCATACTTTTATGGAAGTAAGCTAGAAATATCTCCTTAGCAGAAAATAAGAGTTGAGATGATTAATATAAACTTGATATAATAAACAGTGGGGATTCAGAAGCATTCCAGTAGTTTTTCCCATGCTGAAATATCACAGTAAATTGTAATTTACTTGGGAATACAGAAACACTTTTCACCTCATCAAAAAGATCACAGGTTCTGAAGGGAGGACCCCTCTCTGACACAAAGCCAGCAAATGCCATTCCATTGAGGACTTTGGTTAGAAAGTCATTCTCAATTAAGCCTCGCTGGCCCAAGAAGGCTGCCTGCAAGGAAGACAGAAAAAAAATGCACCTTTTTAATCAGCATAAAAAATTGTAATTACAAGCAACTGTTATGTACTAGTTAAACACTTTCACCAGCCTACCAGCTTATACTAGTAAGAGGTACTTTCTAATTAAAATTTTTACTATACATAGAATCTTTTTATATCTAAATTCAGAACTGGAAATCTGATGCGCACGTTTTTTAAATCTCACAGGTAATAAAAGAGAAAACTTGTACCTTCCAGCAATGTGTTACTACATAACAGAAGTTTCTGTAAAAAATAAGTGTTTCTGTAAAAAATAAAATTCCACAGTGATTCCTCAAATATTTATTTATACTAAATTTCAAAGTTAACTTTGTTGCATATTTTCATCCTGTCCCTGCAATTAGTCCCACTAAAACACAGTGATATTCTGCTATGCCAAAATGATGTGCTTATCACATGTAGATAATTTTATTTACATTTTTAAACTTTACCAGTTGTTCAAAAGGCAGGCTTGTGGGAGTAACATGGCACAAAGGAACACCATAAACACACATAACTGCTCCTCCTTTACCTTATGGAAGTGAATGACAGGTTCAGCATGAATTCTGATCAGCTGAAGACACGAGCGGTATCCTTGGAAAAGCTGTGCAAATAGCCTCAGGAAGATTGCTCTCACTTCTTTGTCCTGTAAGCAGTAATGGAATATGCTGTCAATGGATGTTACATTTCTCCACACTTTGTAAGAATCTATATGAGAAATGCCTACAGATTGATGAGTGTAGCAGTGCAGCACACAAAGCAGAGATATTTGTATGGTATGAGGTTGTCTCACAGAATGGTTGGCGCTGGAAGGGGGACCTTAAAGACCAGCAGGTCCCCCTGCCCTGCCCTCAGATGGCCATGGCAGATTCTGTACAGAGTCACCCTTCACCCCTGCTGATCTTTCCTGTGCCTGCAGCACAGGCTCTGGGCAAAGCCAGGGTGGCTGAGGGGGTGGTCATGTCGTGAACCACACGAATGAGCTGCCATGAGAGAAACCTGATGTGATATAAAGGAAAAAGGCTGGTTTAGCCTGGATTTATTCCCTAAAATAAGTGTGGCTTTCAAGCACTACACAAGCAGCATCTTCAGAGTGGGCAGGGGCAGCAGGGAATAACAGGAGCCTAAGGTGGCACTGCTGCTGCTGCTGGAGAATCCAGGTTTGGAGCATCCCACCACAGCCACCAGCTGCAGCTCAGCCCGATGAGCAGACTGCTCCAGGTTTGCCCAGCTACCTGTCTAGCACTCTTCCAACTCACATCTTCACTTGCCAACCTTCTGCCACCGAAACAAGCCAGAGCAACTTAGAAAAGTTTAAAATAGTAACTTTTTAAAGTCCTGCTTTATTTATGAGTAAGAGAGTACTTATACAGACACCACCAGATTAATGGAAATGATGTGAACAGCTGGGGCAGACTCGGGGCAGTCACATCTCCAGCTGGTCCAGATGCCACTAAACACTGACATCAAATCCTGGGCCACCCTATTATTTTATCTCAGCAGCCACGTCAAAAAAAACCTGAGGTCCCAAAAATTGCTTCATGACCTCAGATTTTACGGTGTTATGCTACAAACTCTAACTTTAAACATCACACACAGCAAAGAATATTTACTACCAGGTAAGCAGCTGATCAGGTAATTAACAAGCAAATATAACCTAAGTAAATTACAGCCTGTAACTTATTTTTGAATAAAAAAGGATTAGATTACATAAAGCTGGTATATATTATTGGAGTATTTTACTAGATGGCTGTTTATTCTTCACTGGAACATGATCAATGTTGCTCTATTTTTAACTTAAATTTTGTATGGCTCACTTTACTGACAGATATGCTCATTTTCTGCTGCTCTCTAGGATTTTAACAGGTACATTTGTACCCTGGCTTTTTTGACTACTTGAAAACATCGTCATTTCTTTCAGATTTAACAAAGTTCTTATTTTGATACAAAATTATATTAATTTGAAACTTCCTTACTCAAAGTGAGATCTTAGCTGAATTCTTCCATTAGTTTACATGAAGTCTGGATGACATTCCGTCTTCAGCAAAGAAAAATCCCAATCTTAAAGCAAGATCTAAGTACAACAAATATATTGTACCACCCAAGAGTTTCACATTTTCAACTATATCTACACAAAAATCCCCAATGTGTGTTCTTAAATTGAACTGGATTTTGGATTTTATAAAACTTCTAACCCATCAGAATTCTATGATAGGGCAAAATACCTTTCTTTGCTCTACCAATAATATCATAAAGTATATGGAAAAGGAAACACAAATTCTTAAAAGGAAGGTGGTCTAAAATTTCAACAGTTTTCCACTTATGAAAATCAGACACAGAAAATAACACAGAAATCTTACCAGCATTTTTGAGTGTGATAAAGCTGTTCGTGGGGGAGGGAATGCATAATCTGCTGTTTCCAAATCAGGATGCAAAACCTAGAGAATTTTGAAAATATAATCTTTTTTCCTTCCTTTTGCTGAGAAAAAGATAACTTTTTTTCTTTCTCAAATTAATATTCACTGATACTGAGTACCTCAAGTAATAAATTGAGTTCAACTGTGAAGACTGTATGGAAATAAAGATGGAATTAACTTCTCAGCTTCAGGTCTCTCTATGTGAGTTAGTTATCAAAAACTCAGATCACAATCCATGAAACTGATCAATACCATTAGGGATTTTAGAGTCAATTCAGCTGAAACAGATTAACAGTCTAAAAATTCTCCTGTTTAAGAGAAGATTTGCTCAGAAGTCTCCAAACAAGATGATTTCTAACTTATTACAATGCTAGCAAAAAGACAGACTCAGGTATTTTTATGGCAATTCCCAATTCATCATTCCTAAATTCTGATACAGGGGCATCACACAAATAAACTTTAAAGGGTTATTAATTTGTTAAATTTCAAGAAGATGTACAGTTGAAACTAATTTACGAACACAGAAGGGCAGCAGAACTGAGTAGTAATAATGCTGCTCAAATACTGTTATTAAAAATCGTTACAAAGGAAAAGTCTCTACCTCTTGAACAGTGAAAAGATATTTTAGATTTCCATTACTGACAATACTAACTTGAACTACAGAGAATAAACTCTTCTAAATGAAGGAATGTTGCATGAATCATTCTATTAAATCTCATTTCCAGTGTGTTTGAAAGCTTAATATTGAATTTTTTTCATTCTTTACAAATAGGTGAGAGGGTGAAAAGCAGGGATTTTATCCAAACATACCAGAGAAAGTGCCATTTGAGTCTGGTGCAGCAGTGGCTCTGGCAGCTGGGACAGATGAATACATTCAGGAATTTTAATTGTTCCTCCATCCAGGTCTGCTATGATTACATCTAACTGTAAGGGACAAATAGCAGCAGCAGAAGTGCATCCAGTGAGCATAGCTTAAAAACACAACAGTTCAAATTTCTGCACAATGGTCTGCACATAAGTTCAAAAAAACCAATTTAAACAATACCAACTTTAATGTACAGAATACTTTTAATACAGGAAATGCTCCAAATACTTCCTATTACTGAATCTAGCCCTGAAAAATGAAATTAAACCAAAGAAAATGAAATTAGGCCAAACTTTCAAAAGCGACTGTTGTTTCTGGATGTTCCAAGGTCTGTGTTCAGAGACATGAGATACCTAATAGGCTGTTTGCAAAGGAACACAGTGAGGGCAACTAGAAGTAAAATCTCATGTTTCCAAGCACCTCTTGTAATCTTGGTTCAGTTTCTCCAAGCACATACTTTAAAAAGGTAAAATAAAACAATTGAGAATACACTTGAAAGTCCTAAGTGAATTGCTCAAACTCAGGACAAATAGATGACAAAACCAGAAATGGATTCATTCCTTCCCCTCCTGCATTAGAATCAAATAATTTCCCTCTACTTCACAAAACAAAATGATGCTTTTTCTCTTTTTTCTTCTCCTGATTGTCTTGCCTTGCTTTCTTTCAGTAATATTTTGAACATATGTGAATTACTCATACAAACACCTCCAAAGCACTCAGAAACACTGTGCAGCTGAGCACCAAAGCAGGCACAGTGACTGTGAGTGGGCACAAATACTCACAAGCTCATGAATGTCATTGCGAAAGACAGAATGAACCCCAATGATGAAAGGTGTTGGGGAGCTGAGAACCTCCAGCAGCTGTGCAGGAAGAATTGGAATATAGGGATAACTGTGAAAAGAATAAATGAAATAGAATAAAAGCTTCTGACTATTCTTTCACATAAGGCAACTTTTTTCTTAAAAAAAAATAAATTAAAAAATCTTCCTGCTAGTAATCAGGGACACTAAAGTTATAGATAATACAAGCATTTTAAAAACATGATTCAGTTTTGGCCATATACCTACACTTCAGCCTTTGTAAAATATCATTAATAAAAACTCTCTGAAGGAAATGTTTTGTTTTCATATTGAAATGACAACTAAACATGCATAGAACACTATTTCAGGTATTATTTACTTGGTTTGACAATTTAAAAAACTTAGTGTGTTCATCAAAACAACATCAAGAGCTGGATCTAAACTCATCAATGCATTTCTACACCTACTTCTTCCTTCTAATCCTATGTTGTAATGAAACCAACCTCTGAAATATTTAAAATAAAACAAGCTATTACAATACAAGCATAGCTTGAAACAGGTGAGTCAGAATTAGATGTCTTCTTCCTAAAAAAACCAAATTGATTGACATTATGTTTTCCATTTCAAAATTCTGGATCCACCTGTGGCTTTTTAGAGAGGATCAGTTTGTTGACTTAAATTCATTCTCTGGTGTACATTTGTCAGTGACTTAAAACTGATACACACTAATGTAACAGAATCTTCTGGATTGTAAGCAGGGTTTCTACCCTATATTTGCAGGTGGAATATTTCTCCCTTAATTGTTTCCACTGCCACAATGCAACCAGATTATTATTATTAATAAGGTGTACACACAAGGATTTACATATAATAGCTTAATAGCTTTACTTATTTGAACAAATACAGCACAGCTTCTTTTGTTTGGGACAAACAAAAATTAAAAGTAATTTATTTTTTGTAATAAGTTGTATTTTTATTTGTAATAAAAATTACAAAATTGATTACAAATTATTTAACAAGTTCAAAGAATCCAAACTTAACTCACCTGTATTTGAGGGGAAACATCAAAGACTCCAGAGCCCTACAGGCATCACTGAGCCTTTGAAAACTTGCTGAGTGAAAGAGAACCTTATTTTCTGTAAGCACGGCACAGAATAAGCTGAGTACATTTTGGATTCCTTAAAAAATAAAGTAATAAGAAAAAACTGTAACAGCGTGCCAAAAATTTCAAAATTACATTAAAATGTACCATTTTCTGGAGGGATTTTCAAAAAACATATGATAAACACATAAATTGCCAAGTTCCAAGGTTTTCTACCTTTTATTTGACACTTATTTGTGCAGCCTCCTGTTTTTCAGGTTGCTAAAATATTATCTGAATGTATTTCTACATTTCAGATATACTGTATTACATCTCCCTTTCAATACCACTTGAAAGGATTTCCGCTTCTCAGCACAAACCCCAGCAATGCTTAATAATGACTTCAAACTGTATTTATGTGCATCTTCTGCACAGCCTTCTGTGTATCCAGTACTCAATTCTGGTCACTGATCCAGGCTTAACTTCTAAACCTCTCTGTATCTCCAAGCAAAGGGGAAAAAAATTAAATCATACTGCCAAGTTCCAAAGAAAATTAAAAGATTCCTAGTGAATACATTCATACTTTATCCATGGAGAGCATTTTACGGGTCAGGAAGTTAAAAGAGGGCAGTAAGAGAGTATTCATCATTAGAAAGATACTTAAAGGAAGATCTGAATGTTTAAAAAAGCCCCACTAGATTTAGGGTAAGACTCATGAATCAGATGATGATATAGTTTGGGGGCTTTTTTAAGACAGTATAATTTACCTAAGAGACAAAGCCATGTGCTTTCAGGGAAAACCAAAAATGTATTTCCTTTAAGAAAAAAGTCCCATCCTGAGAAGCAGACATGCCTGACACATGGGAGATATGCTGAAATTTATGAAATTTCCTGAAATATGCTGGAATGTATGATGTTTCCCTGAGGACACGGCTTGTGTTATCAGTAAGACAGCCTGTATTACCTTCCCAAAGCTACTGCTTATCTTGCAATAATGTCCCCAAAAAGAAGTGTGACTATGGAGAGCCACTATATTCATATGATAATTAACTTTGGGTTTTTTAAGTAATTTTTATTACATGTTTTGACAATTTTTTTTCTTCCATAATGTATGCAAATTTCCTTGGCTGGAGTAAAGCTCAGCTCATAAACACAGAGGGACATGGATTTGGAGAGGATTGTTTAGAAAAAGAAGAGAATTCTTAGGCTGAAAAAGTCAAACAGTAACAGCTCGTGATTCCAAACTCCATTCTCCACAAGTCCTGCAGAACTCACACAATCAAAGGCAGAGGCTTGGGAGGACTGAGGATAGAGGGCTTTGTTACAAGGCTGAGTGAATTACTGCTGCAAATGTTTGCTGTCATTGTCAGTGGCATAATTAACATTGTGCTAGTAGAAAACAAACTGCTTGGTAACACACAAGGTAAGGGTGATGATAAAATGTTCCATTTGTTTCCTCATGTGAACGAAACAGCACCCAGCAGTGAATGCTTAGAAGGTAACTGGAAATTGTGTCCTGTTGTGTGTGTATGCACAAGGGGTATGAATGTACTTGAACCCAAGGTTAGAAACTGCTGCCTGCTTGAAAAAAATCTCAGTAAAAATTTAAAAACTCAAAACTGCCCCTTTTATGCGAAACTGCCCTTGTTCCATTCCCAGAAAATTTAAAAGAATATTTTGGAGTATAATTTTTATTTTAAACTAAGTTTGGTTTTTTTCAGCTGGGCTTCTCACTCCATTTCATTCTACACCAAGTATCTTATGACATCTAGCAATACATAGTTTTTAAACATCTGACAATTTTTTCCTGCAATCAGATAGTGAGATTCTCAAACAGTGACCTAAAAACCTATAATGTTATGGCAGGTATGACTGAGGAAAATAATGCCAAAACACATCACGAATATTCAAAACATTCAGTACAATGAAATGCTCTAAAAAGCCCTTCCTGTCATCAAAATACCTATAATTGAAAATTCTTGAAAGAGATGATTGTCCATTTTGCACATCTTAAAACCCAAAGCAGAGTTCTGAAAGGTAAGAGTTCTAAAATATTTTTCTGGATGTTATTGACTTAGGAATTAGCACATTCATTTACTGATGTAAAAGATTCAATTGAAACAAAGCTGTGAAAAAAACCCAGCCTTTTTAGATATATGATATTATTTTGCTGTGAATTATGATGATTCAAGAGTCTAGAAGGAGTATTTTAATTCTAACACCTTTGAAAGTCATAAAACTTATCCAGTATCAGCATTTTTAATTTCAAATCTCTTCTGAATACAGGCTTCCTCATCAGACACCAAAGCAACATGCAATTCCCCAGAGTCAGTAACTAAACACTTTTGCAAACAATTTTATTAACAAAAAACATAAATGAAGGGGAAATTAGAATTTTGCTTATGCATGAAGAGGACACCTGCAAGTACTTCACAGTATTTGAACACAGTGGTTGTAGATCACAGTTTCTCTTAGGGACTAGTAAAATTATACACATTTGAGTAACTAATAAAGGTTATCTTCATGGTCCTGCATAGTGTTAAATTTTATGGCTGTCTCATTATTACCTGTTTTTACTACTGTACAAAATGAATTTTGCCAGCATCTTCAACTCACATTTTCTGGATGTCCAGTCAATGGAACACAAAGTTTATTTAAATTACTTAGCAATGATGCTGTGGTTTGTGAGGCTTTCATAGTTTCACCAGGGAAATTAGGCCTGGGTTTGCTGCATTTTAGTGGCCACAGATTAAGCCTCAATTTGTACTCCACAAAGGCATTTGTCAGTGTGTCTTAATCAGCACCAATATAAGTTGACACTTAAATGACTACTTTCAGCAACTATTTCCCACAGATAAACTGGATGTCCCATAGCAGAACACAGACTGCAAACATGTTTTCACTACATTCTGGGAGTTGGTCTCCCAGATGTTCACTACCTTCTAACAGGCCATGGAAGGTGAATTTGAAATGCTTACAGTGATACAAATGCACCTGATGCAGCCCAGCTGTGCTGAGCTAGAGAATAACACTGCTTTATTTGCAGAACTGATGGAAGAGACCAAACTTTAGAGCATCTAACACACTTAGACACTAAAACTCAGGCTAGCCACTTCCACTGACTGAAGAGCTTGTAGAGCCCACACAGCTTCTTTGTACTAGTGTTTTCCTTCTTTCTCCATCTTTCTTTCCTTTTTTCTTTCTTCTCTAAATGCCCTGTAGAGAGAGCTAATCTGGAATTTTCTTATTTTCAAGATGACAGCCACTAACTCAATACAAAATTATTGCTCTGCATGTACTTTGAAATACGTTTTTTCAGGAATATGAGCAGTATAATGACTGTGAGGGAAACTTTCATCTGACAGAATCAAACAAATTATAAATAGTAGGACTTTTGATTACTTTCCTTTTCTAAACCATTGAAGCCATTGATTAAATTGTTTGAGGAAGCCACCAAGGTGTTGTTTCAAGCCTTCCAAGTTGTTTACTGAAAACAAACCATTCCAAATAACAGCCTGAGCCCAGTTTCCTCATGCTGCAAGACACAATCGTGTCTGTCTGTAACCTTGAACCCTCTGCTGCTCTGTAGACTCCACACTACATCCGATGCTCATTTGTCAGGGCATAAATAGACAACACGAAAAACAACAAACAAGTTGATTTTTACAGATTACTCCTTTGCAGTCTACAGACAGACATCCTGTAAAATATTATACATATGCTGGAAAATTTTGAATGGAGGCTTCCTGACCTTCACTGTTTTCAAGTATTTAAAGAATCTGTAATTTGTACTAAATTATCTGACATCCTACATCAACAAATGTATCATTCTGCCTGCTTCCTGTTGTTCTAGAATTTATGTACTTATTTAAGCATGATTAAAAAAAGCCACCAAACACAAAGCCTACTTGACAAGTTACTGTCTTCTATATTGCATGAAATCAAAATACTGCCACTTACTTCTTTAGACTTTGGTAAAGAGTTATAAACATGGATTGAGAAACTCAACTAGTTGAATACATTATTATGCCAATATGCCATTCTTGAATTACTGGACACAAGAAAAAGCTTAATAGACAAAATAATCCATAACTTAGCCAGACTAATCCAGGAAATGGGTCAACAAAGCCTGAAAAGCCTTTCTGAAAGGCCACTGGAGACTGCATAGTACAAGTTCTGTGCCAGGCAGTGTCAAGCTCTAAAGATAACTAGGAAAAGAGTAGAGAAAAACAAAACTCTTTTCATATTTATTTTTAGATGTGGCTGCATAACTCTGCAAATGACCAAAATACAAGCTTAACTAGTAAGAGGCAACAACTGTACTCAATACAGACATAGGTAATCTGTGCCAAACTACATTGATTTGTCCACCCAAAAATCACACAGTATCTCCAATCAACTACACACAGTGAAACCCAAATGATTGCTATGTCACTCAGCTCAGGATCAATTTGCATTTAGGAAAGCATGCAAGTCTGTCATTAGAGTAGGACTGCACATTCCATGATTAAATCACAGCCATGCTTGCTTACAAATGGGGAGCAATCTGGCTGTGCCAGCAGAGAGCTTTGGGAGGGTTAATTTATCCTGCTTTTTGGCTGGGAAACAAGAGGACATGAGTCAGATGAGTACCCCAAGAGATTAACTTATTTTGGCTTTGTCAGACTCAGGAGGAAGAGAAGCAATCCCTACAGAATGGAGCCTTCAGCTGAGACTCCCTCAAAGAATCCAGCATTTCATCAATTCATCCTCAATTCTGAGCCCACAGAAGGAAACATGGGTGTGACATGCACTACTGAAGCCAACCTCCATTTTTAGAGATGCATTTCTGATTTGGAACTGTACTGAAAGCAATTCAGAATCTGAACCATGAATCCTGCATGTCCTTTGTAAGAAGCGGGGAATGAAGGCTTCCCTACAAAGCAGCATCTGGGCAGGAGGGGAAGAGGAAACAGGAGGACCACAGAGAAAGATTCTGGTATAAACACCATGAAAGCCAGCTGATCATTAAAAGCTATCAAAGAGACTGTGAAAATGAGGAGATATCTATAAAAAGGATGTCTGCAGCTGATGGATAAATATTCCTACAGCTATCACTCTCCCAAGTTCAACAGTATCCACTCTGCTCTGTCTAAACTGAGTCAAGCAGATGGTTGTTCTCCAAACCCTAAATTACACAGGCACAAAGAAACAGGGATTAAGCACAGCATATGATCTACTCAGGAAAACAGTCAGTCTGTCTGTCATTTGCTTGTTGATATCACTCCATTATTGCCAATTTTCTTAAATCCCTCTGCAGACCTACTTAAAGCCCTTTGGCTTTCTTGAGCCTCCAAGTACAGCTCTGCCAATGCATTGAGTGAACACGATCACTAATTTTTTTTTCCTGAGACAATGATAAAGCTAAATACAATTTTTAATAGAAGATTCAGATAATAAGGTTTTCATCCCAGAAAAAGATAATGCAATATCATTCCTTATGTGTATTTTAAAGCTTTACATTCCCAAAGGGAGATTTGATAAACTCAAGATTAATATGACTGTGTTAAGTGAATTGTCTTGACAAAGCAGAAAAGACATAAGAAGGTAAAGTAGATAAATAACCCTTTCATATACAGAAAGTATTCATGTGGCAGGGAGGTGAATGCCAATTTCATGTGAAGGCAGGAAACTGAATTATACAAATAATTCAATACAATAACCTGCATTACCAGTTAAGAGTTTGCTATTGATTGTATGTCTGGCCCATAAACAGGTTAGGTTTGATAGATGCTACAAAAAATAGATTTAAGGGGAAGAATCTTCACAGAAATCAGATATGAGAGTAACTTTTTTTTTTCCCTAGAGGGAGGGTAGCAAGCACTATTTCTAAATATTGAACTGTTAACTTTCAAATTAAACCAGAAGGTTTTGTTCTCCTATTGTGTATCTCTATATGCATGCATGGTGTTAAGATTTGAGTAATAGTCTATTCTGCTGAAATATGGTTTAATTTCTTGTCTGATTTCACATCTCATCTTCTGCTTAATTATTTAGTTATCTAGAAGGGTAATTAAAATAGGAAGCTGTTAGTTTTGGATATTAATCCCATAAATGTCTACTATTCTAACCCTGAAAAAATCATAAATACAGGTAAATAGTAATCCTGTATAATTACTAGTAATCTGTGTACTAATTGCTAATTACCTGCATAATTACTAATATCAGGATACAGACTTTCTGTGTAACCCTCACAGGTCCACCCTAACAGAAACTCAATGAAATTCTGTAAAAGAATTTTGAGTGGACTGGGATAATGGATACACACTAATCAATTGAAATCCTGCCCAGTTTCCATGAGTAGAGGTGGGAGAGTGCTGCTGAGAGATTCCCACATTTCTAGAAATTTTTACAGGATAAACTTCTTTCATCCATTCTTTAGAATTGCCCTTTCAAGAATAATGATTTTGTTGCTTGAACCAAATGTTTTGTGAAACCTTTTTTCTCACATACATCAAAAGATATGTTATAAAAATAAGCACTTTATAAAAATTATTTACAGCACTTTATTTACAGCCAAAAGTATTTCTTTGTATTCTGACAGCAAATCTAAAATTGAGATTTGAGAAGTCATTTGCAACTGCTGATGTATTTAAGTAACCAAAAATAAAGCAGTTTACCATCCCTTCAAATTGACTCATAGACAGTAGAAAGTAAAGGAGGATTCTGTTCAGCCAACAACAGACGTTTTAAAACTCAGAAGGAACATTCAAATTTTTTGAGCAACCTGATTTGTTTTTAAGATTTGGTAATTTGTCTGGATTCACTTAAAGCAGAAAAAGTGTTCTTTAACAAAGCAATTCCGAGTGAGGGTAATACCAGCAGGATCCTTAGAAAGTAAATATCTAAGAACGAGAAGAATATTGTCTTTCTTGAACTGTACACAGGAAAAATGGTCAAGGATACACAAGAAACTGCAAACATACCTGTTTCCTGTCTAAGGACTACAAAAGTCTTTCTCAAGGAACATTTACTACAGAAGCACTGTATGAACATAACCAAATAAATGCAAAAGAACAGATGTGGCTGATCAGAATATTCTGTAAGAGCAACCTTCAGCCACTGTTGGCTGATATTCACGAAGCATAAAAGGACAAACACACAATTGAAGAAACTGTGAAATGGTTTAACCATAAAAAATTTTAAAAATCACTTTATTTTCTCTAAAGATGATGCTTGGATTCTCTTCAAAACATTTATGAAACTTTAAAAATTCTCTGTCAAATTCTCTGAGATTTTCCTGAACTCCTGAGACAGTGATACCTCAGCCCAAAATGCAACTAAAGAGCAAAACTTTAAATGGGAATTTACAAGTCTGAATATATGGAAGTAAAAGTCTATAGATCTGGTTTTCTTTTCCTCTCACCACCAGTATTAACACCGAAGTCTGTAAATTGCAGTTTTGCAAGTTCTTATGATTTGACAGCTACCAAGCCTGCTTCGGAATAGTGAGAAAAGTTCTGCCTGCACTCATACCAGCAAAAATAGAAAGAAGAGCAATCTGTTCCCAGCAGGATCCCTTTCAGTATTTTCTATAAGCAGAGACAAGCTTCTTTTGCATATTTTTGAAATTTGTTTATTTATTAGACATTTGCTTTTTGGAGCTTATATTTTGCTCATCACTGAAAAACAATAATTTGTTTACACTCTTCTGAGATGTGTTTTCTGAAGTCCTGCTGTAAACAGAAAATAACTCCCTTCTCAAAATATCTGATAGTTTAAATAAATTTCACTGAACTGTTATAGAGCAAACTGTAATCTATAATTTTATTTTTTTCTCTTATTTGAAATGTTTCCTTTTTAAAAAAGCTCATTAACTACAATACTTCATCAAATACCCAACTTCAAGTTTATTTACTTATGCCAGATAACTTTTCTTTCTCATATTTATAATTTGCTTAAAATAAACTACCGCATAGTTGTCTCCTTGAAAGAGTAATACAAGTTCAGTGTGGATATAAGTAAGCATTTTATGTCGTGTACTTTGCTGTGCTGAAAAACACTGAACATTGCAAGAAATACTGTATATAAGAACTATAGTGCCTCCAACTCATTTCAGACTCCTGCCTCCACAGCAGCAGCATCTCAGGAGGTGCTGACCAAGCTCCCAGGGTACCCACACATGTCAAACAAACAGAAACGGAGCAGGATGTACCAAAGGAACAGTTTGGCATTACCTGACTGGAATCTGCCCAAATGGCTCTCTGTGACAGGGCTGCTGCTGCTGCTGCTTTCCCTACACCTGCAGCAAAGCTCAAAGAGTGAGCGAGTTCAAGCTGGCAGGGAGATGAGTCTCTTCTCACTGCAGCACCTGGCCCATTAGGCTGATTTAACCACAGCACCAAAGCACAACCTGAGACTGCTGACAGAAAGCAGATGAGACCCTCCATCCCTCCTTCCACCCTCCAAATACATTCTGTTAACCTGGTGAGATGAAACTGCTCAGCATGGCTGAGTCAAGCACCACTTTAGCAAAGGATGGGGCAGCACTATGCGGCTGGAAGGAGACATTCCAGATGGGATCATCTGCTTGGCAGCCTATGCTGCTGGGGAAATGAAGCCTCAGTGACTGTCCATAAAGTGACTTGTGCAGAAGAGTCCCTGTATAAAATTCACTATGACAATGTCCCTTTATTTCCAACAGCATCGAAAAGAACACTTCCCTTTTGTTCTGCTCCTGCAGCAGTAAGGCCCCATTAGCAGTAAATACCACATCAAATCCCTTCATAATCTATTTGTTCTTTGATGAAATACACAAATCTACTTGGAAAGCTTGAATGGTAAATTCTCTTTGGCTGGGTTATAGAGCTAATTGCAGCTCACCAGCCAGTGGGATTTAAACTGAAACTAGAACATAAGTCAACAGCATCCACTCATGTGATGCCACGTTCCATAGGCTGGAGAATATACCACTTATTAAGATCAAAGACTGATTAGAAATGTATATACTTCAATAAAACAGTTCTCATTTCATTACACATGCTGCTAAAAACCAACAAAAGTTATATATGTATCCCATCACAGGATACATGATGTTTCATGGAAAGGAAAGAAATTGAGCCAGTTGGGTGAGAAGTTTGTAAGCAACCTGACAGTGTAAAAAAAGTTCTGGTTCATATCACTGAAATCTCATAACAAAGATAAGATGTGGAAAGGGCACTACATCGACCCTTATTGCATCTCTCTGTTATATGTATTACTGTACTGAAAATGCCTGCATTTCAGTATGCTTCATATGCTCTGCAGATTAAATCTCTCATTGCTTTGCTGCTCTACATAATGAAATATTCAAATATTCTTTCTGTATGTCAAAGACACCAGGATTTTCTTAGTCAACAAGTATAAGCCAGCTCACGTGCTGACTGTGCAGTGACCCTTTCATAATGTCTCCCAGCCATGCAAATACACATATATATTCATCAGGAATGTCTTTTCCCATTTATACAGTAATTTGGTACTGTCATCTGTTGGCATAAAATACATTACATGAGAGGCGGAACATTTTATCTCCCCTAAACCAGAATTAAAATAATGAGAAGTTATTTTATTACAGAAAACATTACTCAAAGTGTCAACAAACCAAGTCAAAAGCAAAAATTCTGGGTATTTTAATATATCTTGGATTTAGAAATATGGCACTGAAGAGTCTGTAAACAGTGAAAAAGTACAGTCTTTTCCCATCACGGCTCTATCAGCCAACTCCAAACTGATCAAGCTTCATCTTAAATGTACTGATAATGCTTTGCATGACTATTCCCAACAGAAGGTGTTTCAGGATGTTGTCCTACAGCTAGAAATTATCTTTTAACTTCCAACCTTAAATAATTCATGATCTTTTTGTATGAGCCTGTTCTTGGTGCTCACCTGTTTCTGTAACTTGTGACTTCTCCCTGAACAGTACTGATGTAAAAAGCAGCAAATGGTAAATACAAATGGTCTATGATATAAACCAAGACAGAGTACAGCAGAAAACCCTAACACTGTTCCAAACGCATCCTCTAGAAGCCAGTATGAGCTATAACATGACTAACAATTTAAATATTCATTTCAGACTCTACTTTATTTTGGGATTTATGTTTTATAAAGGAAGCTGTACTTTTTAAGCAGTAGGGCTACTTTTACTTTCATTCAGAATAAAAAATGTAAAGCACAGCATGTCCTACAAGTATTTTGAGTTTAAAAATTAGCTACCACAAAAATAAATTAATTTGAGGCACACCGCAATTCAGTTTTTCTCCTTTTGATTTGATAGGTATTTTCTAATTATCACAGTAAGGTTATACTGTTTGTGTTACTCTACAGGCTGGACACTTTCACTGTTTATAGCCCCAGTAGCTCACATCATTATTTCTGAGGTAGGGTGTTGGGAAGCAATAAAACATTGCAAAGAGAGTTAACAGATGAAGCCAGCTTTAGTGCAGAACACAGGAACTGATCAGTGTTCACATTTTAAGATCAAGAAGATAATACAATTTTAAAATCTTGTTCTCTTCCCCAGAATCACATTATACCAGAAGTTGTGGTGCATGATTTCATCTCTTGCAGGACTTGTAAAGCTTGAGCTTTAGCATCAAAGGGAACAAAAGTTACTGTGAAGAGCTAATACCAAAGCATCAGCTCAAGACTTTTCAAAGGTAAGCAGTGAAAACTGCACAACCACCAGCTGCCAGGGATCAGCATCTCTGTAAGAGAAGGCAAAGTATGGAGCAAGGCAGGAAGGGGCAGTGCCCTGCCCAACAAGCAGAGCAGTACCCAGAGAAGATGAGTTGGGCAACTCTGGTGACAGCCAGCCAAAAGCTCCGACAGCCAGACAAGGCCACAGAGATGGGAGGGTCTGAGGCCCCGTCAGGGAGCCAGGCTGGCATGGCCAGGTCAGGATGAGGGCCAGCGACAGCGGCCATGAGGCATGTCCAGGCCACGAGGAAGAGCCAAGACCAAGGCAGAGCGAGCAGCCCACTGGTGAGGACCTGGGCCAGAGAGGGCATTGCCTGGCACAACAATCATGGCTTGGGAGGGGCACAGGCTGAGCTTAAGGACAGCACCCAAGCCAAGAGGCCAAGGAGCCCCAGCTTTTCCCATGTTCCACACGGCTCTTCCCTCACAGCCCAAGCGAAGCCGCGCAGCAGCGCTGGGCTCCAGCACAGCCCAGCCCTGCCAGCAGGGCCTGGGGGGCTGCCCGGTGCCACGGCATCCACTTCCAAGGGAAACACGGCTTGTAAGAACCAAGGACAGAGCTCTCAGCCTGTGCACAGATTTCTTCTGAGAGCAAAACATCTGCAGTATGGCACTGGCACAACTGCAGAACCATCCCAAAAATCTGGTTCTCACAAGTTAACCAAAGCTGTAAAGTGCGAGCCTGTCAGTTTAAAATCCCCTGGCACATACAAATATGTACCTCCAAACAGAGTTGGAGCAGCACACGTCAATTAAAAAATAATTAAAATAATGTTGCTGTAATTCAGATCTTGTCCAAACAAATTTCTGAATACAAAATAATTTCAGTATATTCATTATATTAAAAAACCCCTAAACTTCTATCATTGTTCATTAGTTTCTAGAAAATCTGAAAAATTAGAAAATACAGCATTTCTTTTACTTCTGTACACTTGAATACACAACTCCAAAAAATTCTAACCAGGTATGACAGTTAAAATATGATCCCATCACTACATTTTGACTGGATTTATCACCATATAACAGTAATAGGCTTTGGCTCCAGGACTGTTTAAACCAACAAAAATCATCTCTGTCAGTGTCACTCAACGGAAACATGGAAAATAATTCACTTCTCTTTGCTTGCTTGTTGTTGTTTAATTATTTAATTTTAAGCAGCTCTCTGTGGTATCAGAGAAGTATCTGCTCTGATGCAAAAGAAAGGCAAGAACATGCAAGCAGGGCAGAAAGACAGAGAACACTTTGAACTTCTCAGTCCCAAGTCACAGTGTTGAAATTTGGAATTGAATAGCCACATTAAGAAAATACATCAATGCTGGAGTGGAGCATTTTAAAGTGCTTGTACTGAAGTACTTCACTGCTTAGCAACTCTGTCATCACCACAAACATCTACCCTAGTATTTATATTTTGTGAAACTATAATAATCTTTAGAAGTTCAATCACTTTTGAGATCTGGAATTACAGATATTTAATGACACTTTAGTCTTCAACTATACTGTATTATTTTTAAGTACTCTTTTTTAGAGGCTTCATATACTGTCTAATGGTATATACACAATTCCTAGTTTAAAATATTTTAAGACACATAAAAAGGCTGAAGGATAATGATTTTTAACACTTTTAGCTACATCACAGTTTGGACAAATCAAAGACAAGCCTGCCAAGCAACCTGGCTCCACCAACCACGACCATTCATGTTCGTGTCATTCCACTTATTTAATCTCTGTTCTACACAGCCTTGGATTCCAAAGCACCCTTAACCTTGTGCCTTCATCCAGAATATTCAAAGTAGAGTTTACTTCAAAGTGTCATTTTCACAACTTAAAAAAAAATTACTTTCTTTTTAACACAAAGTCAGTATGATTTTACTGAAAATACTTGAATGGTGAATTTAAGATACCAGGAGGAAAACAAGCACAGGCAAACAAAACAGAACAGGGGAAACAAGGACATAGGAAAACAGACCTGATATGAGACTAAACAAGAAGGAAAGGAAGGAAAACCCTTTTGTCTTTGATTAAGTATTTGGAAAGGAGAGAGAAATTCTTCTCAAAAATAAATCTTCATAATTGTTCTGCTCAGCTTCGCAGTGTGATTCATGCTACCAGTCCTTGAAATGTGCAAAAATCAGAAGTGCTGGCTAAACCTTAGGTTTTTGTTTTGCTCCTTAGGTCACTGATTTTTTGTCCTGGCTTCTTTTGAAAAAAAAGTGCCTCTTGGGGGGCATGGAGGCGTACGTCTCAGATTCGAAGGACTGAATACATCACTGCTGAGTACCCATATGGAGAAGGCAAGTAGGGCTGGAGTCTGGAGAAAAGAGCTTAAGGCAGAAACTTAGGAATGTACAGTTAATGCAGTGAGACAGGAGAGAAATACAACCTAAATATAAACTAAATCTCCTCTGAGCCTGAAGAAAGCTACTAGATTTTGAAGCTTCTATAGATATCTACCATCTTACTAACAGACAACAAGCAATAGAAGAACACTGAAAGTCTTCTTGCTACCATGCATAATTTTTAAAAGTAACTTTATGATCCCTGTTTTTCCACCTAATCCTTTGTTGATTAATTAATTTCTAGTGATCCAGCTACAGGCCTGGGTTTTGTCACACTATTCCTATATATTAGGCTTTTTTAAATTAAAAAAAAAAAGAAGAAGATATGATTTAAAATGTCAAACACTGCTGTTCCTTATTACTAAGCTTAAAACCTTTGGGGATATTTTTCCCAACTGTAGTTTAACGCCTAAGCACAAATAAGGCCTGTTTCCAGATATGCTGTGGACTTGGTAATACAGGGAGGGTCATCTGCTGACACAGTGTTATCCTGCCAAGCAGAAAAAGCATGATGAGGCTACTATTGCACAATATTTCTCAAAATAAATGTTGAAATTACTTTTGTATCTATTCATAGTGACACATGTTGTCTTGCTGCCCACCTTTCTCCAAGAAAGAGCTATTTTTAAAAAGGTGATTTATGCAGTTCCCAAGTATTTTTCTAGTTACTCTTCAATTTTCTGTTAATGACTGAGATAGGATGAAGTGACTTGTACCAGCAGAGAAGTAACAGAACGTGTTGTGATTTGACAAACCCTGGTCAATATTTGTGTCCTGAACATGAGAATTGGATGGGATAACATCTGCCACTGAAGGACTGAACAGCAGTACAAAGCTTTAGCCCAGGTTGTAGAGACAAATACACACTAAGCTCCTGTTCCAACCACTCAAGAGAAACAGAGCTAGCGTGAATATTGTTCCAAGAAGCACAAAAACTTCTGACAAGTTCAGCTGTGATCTCCAGCAGAAAAAATTAGGCCTTATCTTAGGAAAATAAACTTTCTCAAAGGGATGAGCCAGTGGGTTCTACCACACTTCTGGATTCACTGCCTTTAACTCTTTATAAGACTACCTGAAAGGTGAGAATAAATGAGAATTTATTTAAAACAGTCTGTTCATATTTCCTGGTCCTCCTTTTACAGTTAACAACGACTGCAAACAGGCACGTGTAGCTGTATTAACAACTCTTTTTTTAGTAAATCCAAACAGAAACTTGGCATTAACAAGCCTTGGCACTAAGAACATGATGACAGCCCACCACCTACATGGGAATAGAATTTTGTGCTGTTCTGGAAAGTGAGGTACACTATGAAAGCACAAACATTTTCTAATTTGTGTCCTTTGAGACACAAGACAATTCTACCATTGTGCTGTAACCTCAGATGCTTAGATACATCAACTGGCAACTGAGACACATAGGGGAAAAAAACCCAAACAACACCCCCAAGACACAAAGAGACAGAAAAAAAAAATCAGTGGTCAGAAACAGAAGGTGGAGAAAAGCAGCCTTCTATTAAGTGTTCAAGTACTTGCTTGAAAAAAATCTACCTGCCAACTTATTTGCACATTCCTTAACTAATACCAGGCCCATTCCCAGGCAACAATACCAGCCTTGCCACACCAAAGAATAGGGAGACACAAAAAGAGGGCCTACACAAGGCCATTAGACAAGCTGTTCCTGATAGTTCTTACAGCCTTGTAAAAGACAAAGTTGTGCTGCAACAGAAAATAAGGGAGACAACTCTTCTTTCTGTCAGTGAGCTTGCATGATGCCCTTCAGGGAAACAGGATGAAAGCCTATGAGCTTCACGTGACAAGATTTGCCAAGTTTTGTAACCATGCACTTTCTTCAGTCTCTCCCTTCTTCAGGACACTTGAATCATCACTAACTAAAAAAGTGAGCACTGAGTTTTTGTTCCTTATCTCCTTTTCTCTCCCACTCCTTCTGCTGATCTTCATATCCTTATGTGCCCTGTGACTGGAAAGGGCATTTGGTAAACATGGCCTTCCTGACTCATGCTTCTTACAAGGCACCAAAAAGCAAGAAAGACAGAACCTCCAAACATCTACTGGAAGTCAGGAGGAGAAAATAAGGCAGAAGAACAGCAAAATCACAGAAAACAGACAGCAAAAAGTCTAATGGACTATGGGAAAATAAGGATGAGATGGCAGACAAAGAGTAAATCGGGGGCATGAATATTGGAAAGTGTACGGGAGCTAATAAGGAATGACACAAATTCAAAATATAAAGGCAAAGGATTTTTGGTTGCTAGCACAACAATCTAGTCCTAGTTAAACTCCAAACTCTTCAGTACCCTGCTACAGCAGATTCAGGAATTTACATGACATCCATCTGTATATATTAAGCCTCTAATAACATGCAGTTAACAATACTAACTAAACTGTATGTGTTTGAAAGAAATGCTAAATTCGTGTATGAAAGTTTTATTATTGCTTTGTATATACAACAAGGAACGTTAAAAACTTGCCCTGCAAAATGTGCTCTCAGGAAGAAAAAAAGATGGTCCTCAGTTTTCTCTTCCATATGTTTAGACTCCCACTCCATCTTCATGGCTTCCCTCTATAAATGTGATGCATATAATGACTTTTCAAATTTGCCCTCATTGTTTTCCTCAGCCTGATCCTGTGACAAAACACTCCAATCCCAATTTGCCATTCAAAAGCCAGGTGCCAGAAGACAGGGTAATTACCTAAGAACTAACTGAAAGCCTCACGTTCTTTGACATTTTCTGAACTGTGCATTTCTAGCAACCTTCACTAGAACTGATTAAAAAACTGCCTCAAATTAGTTATCACATACTATAGAACAGTTGTTCTATACAAACATACCAGACCACATGGTGTAACCTGCTGTACTTATGGTACCTCACACCACATTTTATGTCTTCATAAAAGGGGGAAAATTGTTAGGCCTGTCCATATTCAGAACATTGCCTGCAGTCTGATCAGAGCAATCATAATGAATCTTAACATAATAAGCCAAGTAAAACCTCAGGACTGCGATGAAGCTAAATAGCACCAATGTGCCACAATTTTTCTTTTATTTAAAATACTATAAAAACCATCTTCCTTTTGGAATAATATTCTTTTTGGGAGAATACAATTGATTCACCCTACTAGGAGATGGCACTGAGCTCATCAGATCTGATACTGTTTTCTGTGACATAAACTTATGGTTTATGGTTTAAGAATGCTTCACCATTGTTTTTCTGCTTTCCATCCATTCTTACTGTCTGTTTGAGAGAAGAATGGATGACAACACATATCCTGAGGCCATTTGGTTGCTTGAGAGTAAAACGGAGATTTGCAGGTTCAGAAAACATTATTAATTGTGCCCTTATCCATGGCTGCTACAAGTTTATGATTCAAAGTCACTTCACAAAGCAATGGAATGAAGACTGGAAGTGCTAGGATTTAATGGCAGACAACATCAGTACTGAGGTACCCAGGTAGCAGTGATGCAATGTTGCAATTGTAATGAACAAATAAACATTTGATGAGGAAATTTGTGTTACATTTGTGTTAGAGCATCTTCTTGAAAGATTGGGAGTAACAGATAACAACAGAACTATATGAACTTTTTGGTCACACCAACTGTATTACAAACCTCCTTGGTTTTCTTTGGAGTTTGTGCAGTATCCAAGGGGAGTGGGGCAAGGAATCTTTTTACATGAATGTTTCTGTGATTACATAAGGGCCACGCTCACTTCTGCCCCCAGAAACTTACAGATACTACATGGTGGGACTGGACTAGATGACCTTTAAAGGTTCCTTCCCATGATTCTCTAATACTGGAGATAACTTACCACAGGCAGGCTGCACAAAAAGCTTCTCTGAATGTCTGATTAGGGGGTAAAAGCACAGTTAGTCATTCTTTCATTCGAAAGAAATTAATATTTACCATGCAGGTTTCTTGGCACATGATTAGAACTGAATTAGAACAGAAAATACCTCATTTTACAATTTAGAAAAATAATTTTTTTTCAAAGCAGACCTAGACATACCCAGTTGCTGAAAGAGAAGAGCCACACTGGTGCCTGTAACAGGAAGGCTATCATGTAGAGGAGTCTGTATCAGCTGTCGGTCTCCAGCCCCCAAAGAAAACAATTTCTGTAGAAAGAAATTTGTTTAATTTAATTTATATAGAATGAACAAGCTGCTGTCATACAGATAAATGATTCATACTGCAAAAATTATTTATTTTCTATACAGAAATTTAAAGTCAAATAGAGATCTGAAATATAATTTGGGGACAATGATATGCCTCCTTGAATATATAGCACAATAAGGTGTCCCTTGCATTTACACTGACTTAGTTAAATAGTTATGGCTTTGAAGGCAGTTAATAGTACATTTCTATAAATACAATAAGAAATCTCACAGGAAAAAAAAAAGGTTTAAAATCCATTTAAATCAGGAAAGTGTACAGTATTACTAACTGAATTTCTTTGCTATCTACCACCCTCATGTGTGTATTAAGTATGAACATACTTGTGACATGTGGGTTTTGAAGAGGACACTTCTGCTATTCCTGTGTTCCTGCTCTGCACATTAAAGTAGAATTACAACTTCAGTTACCTTTCCAGCACAAGAACATACCTCCCTCGAGGGAGGCAGGAAATGGGAGTGAAAGGAGTGCACTAGAGTATCACATCCCAAACAGCACTGCAATTGCAAAATACCCTTGCTTTCCTGTGAGTAAATCCACATGGCATTCAAGCAGTGAGTGATTCCAAGCAGTTACCTCTAACCAGACTCCCATGGGCTGAGGGGCATTTCTATGTGGTAAATCTTCACTCTGTATGGCAGCAAAGGTGGGGAATGTAGGAAGGCACCAAGCTCTGGCTCTTATTTCCAACCAAAAATCACCCCAGTAAATCTAAATAAGTCCCTGAGCTGTAGCAGAGATGCTCTACCCCAGCACCTCAGCAGCAGGCCTGGATACAGGTCAGTAACCCATTTCACAGCTGTCTGTATCTAGAAATAAATGCTACAAGAGTGTTGCCACTCTAAGATACATAATTCACTATAATTTGCCTTCAGCCCTGGAAGCGTAAGGCTTAAGAAAGAAAACACTTAATTTCTGATTTAAAAGACAGTTTGACAAGAGCAAATTTAAGCTGGAAATGAGTGTGCATTTTATTGGAAGAGAGAAAGCAGAAGGAAGAACAACCAGAGGAGCATGACTTTCCCTTCCTCTTCTAGCAGAGCAAAAAAACCACTGAGAAAAAGCTGCATTTACAGACAGGGAGCAAAAAAAGAGGATAGAAGCAGAGCCAGAAGTTCAAGTGGATCACCAAAACCAAAAATATGAGGCTCAAATACCACTGGAAAAGAGAGTTTCTGATGAGGAGATAAAATCTGATTACTCCCCTTCAAAACCAAAAGCCTAGGATAGAAAAAACAGAGACATGGCCTGGAGAGCAGTAAGGTAGAGCTTGACTAAGCTGACAGGACATTCTGACACTTTCTGCACTCAGAGAAGTTCCAAAGCAGCCAGGGTTATGGGAAAACCAGAACAGAATTAGGAAGTTGTAGGATTTTCAAGAGGGTTGAAAGTCCATAGGTTGGGTGGGAAGCTGTGTATTTAATTCACTTTAAAATGTTGCCATTTGCACGTGTAGTTTTCTGGTGTGTTCCCATCACTGTCACAGCATAAAGCAAAAATCAAACACAGGAGACTCAACTGGCTTATCAAAACCCCACAAATGTATAGGAATAATTTATAAAAAGTAAATCAAAAAAGAAACCTGACTTTCTGCTCACAGAAAGCAGAAGTGAAAAGCAGCAAGAAGTATATTTGCTAGAAAACTTTAATTTTGGAATGTTTGGGCTGTTTGTAATACTTAATTCCTCTGAGGAAATCATATTTGAGTTACTTTTTAGCATTTAAAAAACAGATTATGAAAATAGAAATTTAAATGAGTTATCAAATAAATGACCAGTGGAATCCTGAACTCCATCAAGGAAAAAACATGCATAAGTGAACTGATATGAAGGTTATGTTAGAAAATGGCAAAGAAAAAAAGCCTCTAAAAATTTCTGTAGCAAGCAAAAATATTCCTGAACACTTTATTATTTAAAAACTAAACTTATACAAACTGCTTAATTTGTTAATGTGCCCTGCAAAAGCCAACTCAGTGACAAAATTAACCCTTTGACCTTATCCTGGAATGGAATTTTTGCTGTCTTTAGAAGACAGGCCACAGGGAAAGCACTCACAGGCCACAGGGAAAGCACTCAGCTGAACTATGATCTTTTTTTCTTCAAAAATATCTCAAGAATTTATTTTTTGTTTTCTTCATAAATTGAATTAACTGGAAAAATACCCTTTCCCCCCCTTATCCCCCCCATTTACCTGAGACCCTCCAGAAGCAGGGACAAGGCATGAACACAGATTTGCAATGAGAGTCTCCAGTGACACATTCAGGCTGTCCACGTACACGGTGTAGATCAAGCCAAGGCAAGCCTAGAAAGGTTGATAAAATACATCAGACTGCAATACAGGGAAGAAAGATGTCAATTTATTCAAAGATCTATGTATATAATCTTTTAAAAAATCAGTTCTTAATAGTTACTAGTGCAGTGAAGTACTCTCCAGTCAAAGTAATTTGCCACAGAGGCAATAATTAATTTTAAAAAATTAGCTTTGCTACTTGAAAGGGATATATGTTCTTTTTAGAAGAAATTCTAGGTATAATAGTTCTGCTTTGTTCATTACATAAGAAGTGCTTTATTATAAGTTACTGCTAAAAATTATAAAAATCAATCCAGTTTCATCTGTGCTTTGAAATGTAATGGATGTAAACCTGTCTGGTTTCCAGGGTAGAACACTAATTAATCAATGAGCTTCTGAGGCTTATTTTAAGTCCAGTATCAATCACTAACAATTCCATATGTTATTTAACTTACATTTTCTATTTTATTACATCAATGTAAATATATTTTACATTAATAGTATATTAATATTTCAGTATGTTTTATTAATGGATCCAATTTTGATTAAGAAACTAAAAATTCAGCTTTAGCTCAGTAATTTGATCCGTATCAACATACATTCTAAGAAGCCTTTGGACAAAAGGAAATAACTGTTCCACAGCATCTTTTGCCTTTTAACTGCTGTAACTGATAAATCAGCAAATATTTTAGTAATTCTCTTCTTAGAAATAATTCCAACAGTAACTTCTCATATCACACATAGTTAAACGGTGAAACTGTGCCGTGGGTTGTTGTAAAATATGAATGTTAAGAAAGGGAATTAATTATAGAAAAACCCCATACAACCAACACTTCTGGTTCAGGATGTCATTTAACTATTATTCATACTGAATTATGAAAGCATTTTGTAGAATTATTTCTACAGCCTGCCCCTATTCTTACATGCTTTGCTTTGCATTTGCTGTGGGCCACTATGAGAGACAAAATACTGGGCTATGAGGATTTTTAATCTCACATGGTTCAATCACCCTTAATGTCTAAAGACAACTGCTGAATGATTTCCTCCCTTGATCTGTAAACTGAACTTTATTTGTTTCTCTTAATATGTATTAGCTTAGGAGAAATTTAAGCTTTTCATTTATCTCAGATAAGTCATATTTCACCAGCTGAAAGTAATCCAAGGTCCTAAATCTCTGCCATGCATCTTAATTTGGTCTGGAAGAGGCTCAGACATTTTGCTTTATATATGGAGGAGAACTAGATTTTCACTGTTAATTTACTATTATATAGTTAGTCAAATATTGTGTGGTTTTGTCCTAATAACTCCTTTCATTAGGCAGTACATTGAACCCAGAAGAATCTCTACCACTCCTTCTGTGTAGTTTTAAAACTGCTTGGAGGGTAAAAAGGCACTACTTTAACCTACAGGGGCTATTTACTGTCACAAATGTTGAATTTTATTTAGTTCAATCTAAAGCTACTTTTGCTTTTAAATTCCCACATCAATCCTGAGTAAGATATTTGAAATCAAAAGTACAGTCATTGTTACTTATTTAAAACCAGATTTTTCTGCTGATACGTTGTAGATAGCAATTGTAAGTTCTTTACCCTGAAAATTTCCGGATAATCTAGTCTGGACACCAACACCAGACTTTTAGGAGCAAATACTTCTGCTGGCTGAATTAAACCAGACTCCTCTTCACCTTCAATTTCTTTCGTTCCCTTGAAAACAGAAACACTTCAATGAATAAGGAGGATGAAAACTCAAACCAAAATGTTAGCATTTTTACCAAAAGTTAACATTTCTCAGAGCTTCAGAAAAGTACTGCATTCTTTGAAACTGGTAACAAAATCAAGTAACAGGAGCACACTCCAATGGTTGCCTGAACTTCCTAAAGCTTCTAGATGTAATTCAGTTTATTAAAACTCACCCTGGGAAGTCATGCACCAGTGTACCTAAAATACAGTTCCTGTAAGACAGCAGTTTAACAGGACACTGTTTCACATTAAAAACTCCCCATTGTACATTTCAGATAGTGAAGTGGATCACAGAACAGGATCCTTCCACATCAAAGCGTAGCTGATTTACAATCTCCCCAAACACAGAGATCGTGCATTTCACAAAAGAATGTTTGGTTGTCTTCTTGATATTAATATAATTCAATTTCTTACCGAATTCCTACTAACATTATAGCTGAATTATCTGTCATGTCATCTCCAGCCTGACCTAGTGAATTTGGAATTTAAAGAAATTTCTTCACCAGAAAACTGGTTCCGATTTCTCAAAAAAAAAAAAAAAAAGAACAGCACAGTACAGATAAACTTGCAGTTGTTCATGATATTGTGCAAGTGGCTATAACCTTCTTGCCAGAACTTATTCAATCACAAATAGTTTATTATTATTCATAGCCCAAACTGAAGAGTCACTAAATATTTTCATTTCTAAAATTCCATACATTCTTTGAGAAATTAAGTTTTCAGATGACAGAATGTCCTTGCTTTCCAATTTCTGCATGTAATTCTCTCCAACCCCGCACCACCCATCAAATTTCTTTTAGTTGTTCCTCTGACCAAGCATTCTTCCAAGCAAAAATCACTATATTATCTTAATCAGGAACACAAGAAAAATTACATCCATTTTCATATGACAACACGAACTATCTGCCTTCTATTTCTGTCACATTTCTTAAAAAAAATCCAAAACTTCTTCTAAATGGACAAAATCTGATTAAAATGTTCTTAAATGCCAGGAATGCTGTGAGTTCATGAGCTTTATTTCACAACTTCAATTCAGAATGTACAGTTTCTTTAGGTAAATGCTAACCCTCAATTCAGCGTTCAAGTTAAACTGATGTAAGAAGAGAGTACTTCAGTTTTAATCAGAATGGCTTGGTTAATAGATTGTAACACTTTCATACCAAAATAAAACCAGTTGGTTCAACAATACATATACACATATGGGCAAACACTTGGCTTTGTACATTAAATTTCACCTAAATATCAAGCAATGCATTCACAATGCATGTGCTTAGTCGAGTTTGCATCTCATTTCTAAGATAAAATTGTGATTCACAAATTCATGGAGAAACACAATAACTTAACAGTCACACATCTCACACAGGTTTATTAATTTTCATCCATTTTAATGCTGACAGGGAGAGTTTTTACAGGAATTACAGTTCCCTCCCTCTGCTCCCCAAAATCCCCAAATTTTTAAATTATCAGCAGAAGTTTACTATAGCAACCATTCTAAGGAGCAAGTGTGAGTTCTAGGCATAAAGACAACAGTTTCTGGATATCTGACAAACTGGACTTTGACATTAGGAAAAATGAAATTAAAACACATTCCACATTTCTAAAGGCAAATGAACATGGAAGCTCCTCCATATTCACATGGTACTAAGATAATGAAACCTCAGGGTGCACAGGCAGAGAGGAGCTTTCCATACAAGACCTTTTAATAAAATCCACATAGCTTCAGATCAAGTCTTGATCTGAATTAGATTTCAAGCTTTCGGGGCATGACAACAGCACAATACTGATTGATAAAGCATTTACACTCTTAAACCACTCTCTCCTACTTCAGAAAAGATTTAGAGAAAAATGCACTGTGACTGCTGTGTTTCTTCCCCAGCTCAACATTCTGACAGGCACACAGGCACATTATTAGGTACAGATAGACTAAGTAGATAATCATTTCAAACACATGACTTTTAACCTACTTTTCCAGCAAAGTATTAACAGCATAAGCATTCTGTACCAAAAGTAATTGCAAAGCGGTAAAGCCACAAATGTGATTCTGTTTACACTTCTGGTCAGACACACACACATTTCATCCTTCTTTATCCTTTTCTCATCTAAGGAAAAAATGCTCTCTAATAAAAAATAACAAAATGAAAGAGTTTGTTATGTGGGGTCTTTTCACAACAACTTTTTATTTTATATATGCAGCATTCCATTTACAACTAAGAATAAATGGATGGTATGGAAAGCCTTGCTAAGGATATATATATTGAAAGATGAATTTAAATTACAGAATCATATAGGTTGGAAAGGACCCCCGAGATCACTGAGTTCAACCTATGACTGAACACCACCCTGCCAATTAGACCACATCAGAGAGTGCCATGACCAGTTTATTCTTGATGCTGACACCAGCACCTCCCTGGGCAGCCCATTCCAGTGTCTGATCATCCCTTCTGTGAAGAAATTCCTCCTGATGTCCAACCTGGACCTCCCCTTGAGGCCGTGTCCTCTCATCCTGTCACTACGGCACGAGAGAAGCGACTGATCCCCACCTGGCTACAACCACCTTTCAAGGAGTTGTAGAGAGCAGTGAAGTCCTATCTGAGCCTCCTTCTCTCCGGGCTAAACACCTTCAGCTCCCTCAGCAGCTCCTCACCAGACTTGTGCTCCAGACCCTTCACCAGTTCTGTTGCCCTTCCCTGAATTTGCCTTGGCTAATTAATATTGAAAAAGATTCTTTTTTTCCCCATTTTTCTCTTTTTATTTATTTGAAATAAGCAAACTTTAGAAAAATGTACCATTAGAGAGCAAATCAGTGTTCCAGATCCTTAACAATTCATTTAGTTTAACAGGTGATAAACATCTAAAATCCAATCCAGAAATACCTGTGCCTTGAGAAGGCAAATGAATAATTTTTCTTTTTCAACATCCAATCAATAAAGTCTTGAAAAAGACTTTTCCATAGGCCACAGAATAGGTAACTGAGACTGATCTAACCGTATCAAAGAACTGCATGATCTGTGGTTATACATTATTTCACCATGCTTAAAATATTTGGTCCCTTGTACTTAGACATGACCAAAGCCCATCAGGGTCCTGTTCCCTGCCTGTCACACCCAGAATTCTCTTTTCTTCTGCATCTGGACTTGGTTTCTAAAGTTATAAGGAAAATATAATGCAGAGATCTGTAAACTACGGCTGACTTATGTCCTTAGGGCAGTTTTCCAAAAAAATTTGCCAGATATTAGAAACCATCATGAAAACTTACATGCAACAACACAGTATTGAATGTTAAGATTTATGTCACATGAGATCAAAAAAAAAAGTAAAGGAAAAATTAAGATAACCGATCTTAAAACTAAAAACGACACTAAATCCTTGAAAAATTAAACCACAATTAAACAAGCAATTATTTCCTGTATAGGTAGAACATGGTTGAGGATATATCATAAGTTTGAACAAAAAAATCTTACCTGGTTTTACAGCAGAGGGTGTGATTTATTTACTTGCTCTCTTTTCCCCCCCTCTCTTTTTCCGAATTAATAATATTTTATAAACAAACTTGGAAGATGGTGAAACTTCTTTTGAAGGTCACAGGATGCAATTTCATTCTGCTCAACTTGGTTGCTATAGCTATAAAGTGGCCCCTTAAGAGACTGGCCAAAAAATGCGTACAGTACACTTAAAGCACACCAATACATATATTTAAACTCAAATGTTTTCATGTATTTTAACACATGTTCACACTCACATCCACACTAACATATGTGCATATGTGTATATGACACAAAAATCAGTTTCACAGGTTCTTACAAAAATGAGAGTACAGAACTGGAGAGCGCACATATTGCACCTGTTGGCCTTTCTTCTTTTATAGGAGAAGTAGCCATTGAACTTAGTTGTTACCTCAAGTGATGGGGTAAATTAAAATATACAATAACTAACCAATTGAACTAACATCACCACTCCATAGTTTATGAACTTGTTCAAGAAAAGCAGCTGAATTAATAAATGCATGACACCAGCTTTGATCCCTAACTGATAACCAACTGTTTAGAAAAATTAACTGTGATCACCACTGTTCACCAGCACTCTGCTATTTATTTGTTTCCTTGTTTTCTGAAAACAATTTGCTCCTCACGTTAGCGAAGGGATGTACACGGCATCAAGCCCAAACTAGACAAATTCAGTCTTTTTATTTAAACATTCTTTAATGAGGAAGGTAACTGACAACTGCAGTCACCAGCAGATCAGGTATGATGTCCCAGATTCTAGAAACAGGTTTCTTACTTTCTCAATCGTTGTAGTTAAAAATGAATACTTGTGGGGTTTATACACGTTAAGTAAGGTATTGCTTTGTTTAATCAGTGTCCTTTTGCTCTAAAAATCCCTCTACACCTATTAAAAAGTGTAAAGCTGAGCACAGATTGCAGCATTTTATCAAGTAACAAGGTAAGAGTTTGAAAGCCTGGTATTAGAAGAAAAAGTATTAAAGGGTAATTATGATAATAAAATATTGCATATTTCCCTCAAATAAATGGGAGTTGATCAAGAACAAAATACTTTCCAAACAGTGAAATGTATATTAAATAAATTGAATAAATATTAAATAAATAGTTGCATCATGCATGTAACAAGGAAATAGGCACTTGCAGCCATGAATTATTTTCATTTCACGTACATTTATGTCTAAGTTAAGACATTTGTGGGCTACCTGATGTCTGATAAAGGCTGACCTTACACTCCAAGTTTTCCATTGAGTGGCAATGGACTACGAAACATCTCTCTGCTTCTCACTCACTTCCATGAAATTACACTTCCTGGAAATTACCCTTTTTAGTTAATACAACTGGCTGACACTGGATGTGTTTCAATGTTATATGAGGTAAATCAGGACAAAACCAGACATTTTCATGCAAGTCTCAATTTCTGCTTAAAAAAATGATGTTAAAGCTTCTAGAAGAAGGTGACTGATTTTGTGCTACTTCAGCAAAACACTGAAACTCATTTAAAGGCAACAGATGTGGCAGCCAAAACACAAAGCTTTAAAAAACAACTTTACTCATATTAACATAATCTTCTTTTATTAAACAGAGATATTAGTTGCCATGATCTAGCCTTCAAACTTTAAGGCGTCCTCTTGAACTTCTACAAACCTAATTTTGCCACAACCACTGCATTATTTTAAGATGTCAGCTCTGCTTCTAAATATTGACATTCAACTTAAAGATGACCATCTAACCAAAATCAACATTAGGAACCAAAGTCAATTATGAAAGATCAAAAGGACCTACCAATATGGTCCAAAGAAATTCTCCCTGCTACTGAATGCAGCATTATCATCTGCTCCATCAACATGCAACTGAATTACAGCACACATGAACCATAGTTAACCTTCTTCTCCTATCTTTTCACCTCAGCCTTCAGAATCTGGAATGCCACTTCTGATTCGTGTTGAGCAGAGAAAAATTGGCATATCCTCATGTCAGAGGGAGGAAAAGCAATTTAAACAGAGGTACTAATAGAAAAGTTAGAAAACACAAGGCCTTAGAGGTGGCCGTTCTGAGGGTGGAAGCAGGGCAGGCATTATTTGAAACTGAAAGGAAATCAAATATGAGCAGAAAGGGAAGTTAAGAGTTGTATTAAGAATTCCTTCACCCTTCGAAAGGGAACGAACATCTCTCACTACAAAACTCGCACTCTAGTACTTCATTATGTCAAAACTCGTTTGCACTGTGCAAAATTTTGCAGTGAAATTATGCCAAGTTCAGCAAGCCTGTTGTTTTTGTACTAACTGCCCAGCAAAGATTTAGAGACCATGCTCAATTTCTTATTTTAGGAAAAATTATTTGAAGTTTACTTTAGTAATCTCATGCCAATTACTCATTTGGGACAGATCCCTTTCTCCTCAAGTGACTTGGTCTCTGCTTGTCTTATTTGCAGCCAAATACATGCTTAGCTGCTTTATTAACAATCAAAGGTCAAAAAACATTCAGCATCAATTAATTTTATTTACTTGTCAGAGTATATAAATGCATGTATCCAATAAATTCTAACACATGTATGAAAGTTAAAATAAACTAAGCTGACTGCTGCCAGAAATCAAATCTGCAGCCTGCCTGCAATCTGCTGTACTGAGCTAAAACCACAGGTGAATAGATCTGCTTTGTGGTTTGCCTACGTGCACGGAACCATACCACTGCAGCTAAACTTATACTGGAAAAAATTAAACTGGCATAAAAGCCACTATCTTGATTTAATTACTTCAAAACGGGGATAATACACTGCAGTAATGCACAGTGTATAAGGAGCCTATCAACTAAAACAGATAAGGAGCAATGACAGGAAATTACGTGAAGATCATAAACTTATCAAATAGAGTAATCTCAAGTTTTTATGGCAGGTCAGCTTGTTCACTCCTATGTACTACTGACACTTCAGAGTACAAATGTGATAGGAAAGAGTTTGTAATGCACCTTCCAGCATTACACCTCACTTTTCAAACCTCCAGAAGGTGTTGATATGGTTTATCATATAAAAACATTGAAAGCACTTAGGAACCACAGTAACCTCACACCCACAATTTGCACATTTCACTGCAGCTTTCCAGCCAAAGTGACTCTCTGGAATAGGCCACAGTGGGATGTGCAAGCCCCAGAGGATCTGGGAAGTCCAAGGTGATGCCAACTGAGCTGCCCCACAAAAGCTGAAATCCCAGGGGGCTATAATCAGTAGCATTAAGTAATTGCTTTTAACATGCTAACCTTACCATTGAGGAATGGGAAAGAACTGCAGGACCAGGTCCTTATCAAGAACTATGCATTAGCAAACATCATTTCAGAGCTTCAAGTTTACTAAACTTTTCTGAATTTTCCCAAAGGCAGCTGACTTGCTCCATGAATTCCACCCTTTCTAACTTCACACACCTAAACTAAGAAAACTGCAGACACCTACAAAACACACACAGAACAAATGGCAAAACTCAAATGTACAAACACTGTAATTCATACCCCATTTTAACTCACTATGTTTTTTTAAATAATATAGAACAGCATATGTAGACATACACCAAGGCAAAATTTTACACACATTATTTGTCTTGGTTAATTCAAACACAGTTAATCCCTTTGAATTGCACACAGGGAAATGCATTGAAAAGACTTGCAGTGAATTGCTGAATTAGTATTATGCTACTGTTTGAAAGTCAGCTGAATCTGATCTCTACTGACAAAGAAATGCCTCTGCTTAAAAGATAGCATCTCCTTGTCCTGTGAGCTGAACTTGGGGCCTCTGTTCAACAACACAGGAGTTAAGAGGACAAGGTGACCTTTACCCAACACAAGTTTTTGTACCCTGCAAAAGCATGAGTTCAGCTTGGGGATGCGTGTGCAAATGCACGAGCCAAGGGACAAACAGGGCAGGAGAAATTATTGCCAGAGTTATTAAGATGGAAATATGATTTCCTCTGTACGACTGTTCTCAACTTTGAATTCCGGTCTAAAGAGGACCTTAATGAATAAATGTATGTATAAAAGGACATTAAAATACAAGTCTGTTTCTTATATAGAAAATTATCTGCAACCTGGCCTTTACACCAGAATAGAAAGGAAATAAGGCATAACTTAAATCTCTACACAATGTTACAACAGACACTTTTCAGTAGATTCAGAAAGATGATTATGCAACATACTAAACATTGCTTCTAAAATTGGGTGGTTTTTTACACAAAATGTGCTTTGGGGCATTGACTATATGAAGAAACTTTCAGAATAAACTCAGCATTTGAGATACTAACAAAAAAATCATTAAACTTAATTTTAGGAAGAATGGGATCATCTAATATCCAAAGAGGGCTCAGATTTCCCACACAAAACAGGTACAACTGAACTGAGTGTTCTCACCCTCTGGTAAAACCCAAACATCAGTGACTCATCAAAGAGCATATGCTTTAGCACAGCAGGATCACCAACTCTCCAGTCCAAGCTGAAAAATTATAACTTTATGAAGCGCAATCATTTTGTTGGCAGTTTTTCCCTTGACTCAGGAAATATCTATGAATGTTGTGAATCTGCCATTTTATGGTTTGGGATTTTTACAAGTTCTTTTTCCTCTTTTTGCAGGGGAGGGCAGAGAGAGGAAGAGAATGTGAATGGCAGGAAACAGGAGAGCTGTGAATTATTACTTATGTCCATTTTCCAACGTGATATATTTAATCCTATATTTGTGATCGCAGTGTTTTAAACACACACGCTTGAGACAACACACAAGAATGAGACAATCTTGTAATAAGATTGTTATAAACAAATGTTTGTGGTGTTGTGCTGATCTCACTGAACAGATTTTCTGCAATGCAAGAAATGCAGTTGCACAGGCTCAACTGCTGGCATAAATCATCCTCTAATTTGTTGATGGTGGGGTTGGGAAAAGAGGGCAAATTTCTTTCCAAGTGCAAAGCAATGCACAAATTGACCACTATGTTCCTAAATTATCTGAGTCAACATTTTTTAAAAAAGATTCTATCTGTGGTGCTCTTCCAAACATTGTTAATATAAATTCTAACTGCGTAACTGGTAAGAAGCACAACTGAGGTCACTATAAGTATCTGCTGAGTCAAAAGCATTAAATCAAGTCCTTCTCTGCTAAGTGGTAACATGCAGAAATTGCTGTTAGAAATAAAAACCTTGTTTTAACAAACTGTACATTACACAGAACTAAACATATTAATGTATCCATGTATACGTATTCAAATAAATACTCTTTTTTTTGGTGACTAATAAAGCTATGAACATAGAGAAACTGAGTTTTATGGATGAATTCTGTAGATGTAAGTTATTAGTCTTCTGAATATCCTTTAGCTGCTCAACAGCTTCTGGCTTCAGCTGCCAGAAAAATAAACTAAGTAGACTTTTTTTTCTGGTTGACAAGACAAGGTTTTTCCAAATCAATGATATTTCAAGTGGACTTCAAACCTCATAGAGATGTTTCGACTTACTCTCCTCCTAATTCCTGCAGATACATGGAAGTGAATGAGGCACCCAGCTCTGTTTGCTAGAGTATCTAAATAGCATCTTAAGCCAGACAGAAATGTGGATAAAGCCAAGCATGTGCTGGAAACACACGAAGCTGGAAGGAGAAACCAGCACAGTATCTCAGATTTGTTTACACTCCTGTAGCAACTTGAGGTGAGAGAGAAACCTTGCACACAGAACTGCTCTGCAGCATACTCAGGATGCCTCTAAATGACAGCAGCTTTATCACTGTTCACTGAATTGTGTACCCACAATCCAATTTATTCTGCTGTTAAGGTCAAACTTTCTCATGCTTCATTTTAAACCCAGATGAAGAACACATCCTTATTTAGCTTTAGCAAATGTTACTGGGACAAATAAGTGAGACTAGCATCTTAAACCAGAACAATGAAGGACCTCATGGCAAAGCTGTATCACCTGAAATCACTAAGCACCAAGTGAGTTCCATTCCCCTATTTAATGGTGTCTGTTCATCTTACTTGTGCCTAAAGATATGGAGTATTAATCAGACTGAAATTAAAAACAATTGGTTTTATATTATCACACCTTTTTGTGAGCTGATTGCTAATCAAACTGACAAGCAACCATGCAGGTAATAAATTCTGGGTCAGTGAGAACTGCAACAATGCAAAGGATAATTCCTGGATGCCATCAAAGAAAACAGCATTCTATTTTCTGTCTGGGGTAAGAAGTTGAAAACAGGCCATCAGCTGATTGATTACTAGGGCCTGTGCTTTCCTTTGGAACACTTGCTATGACATGTAACTGCCAAAAGACTAAACTGAATCCAGGACTTTCAGAAATAGCAGGGAGGATACTTTTTTTCCTGCAGACTGCATAAATTTTACAGCTGATACATTGATCATGCACCACAGGTTATCATGGCACCACTTAGGTATTCCATGTGAGTACAAACTTTACACTTCTGGTAGCATTTATTTACAAATTATCCTGTAACAAACAAGTGAAGCAGGGATAAAGGGAACCAACCCAACAGAGGCCTTCTTGACTTGAGTCTTCCCTTGAGTCTTCTCAGACTCAACTGTGTCTGAAGAGTTTGTACTATTATGCAGAAGGCTCCAAAAAGTTTGATGGTTCTCTTGTAGCATTCACAGGCTGTGAAATTAGTTTATTTTCAATTCCCAGTTTAATTAACCACAGAAACTTCCAAGTGGTTGAGTCCATTTAATTTTTTTTTGGTGAAGATGATTCAGCCAAGCCAAACATCTCATCTGCTGCTCTGGCTGAATTCCAACCAGTCTCACGTATCAGCAAGGTTTACCTGGTGAAAGCTACTGGGAAAGAAGTGGTTTTGTGGGGTTTTTTTTGAAATTTAATCTTCCTTTTGCCTCAGTAAGTTATATCATTCAGTTAAGGAAAAAATTGAACTGTATTTATGTGTGCAAAGTACTGTGTAGACTTCATTTCAAGTCCTGGACACTATGTTTCAGAGATTGTTTAATTAAGCATGTATCTGAATGGTTAAATCAATATTACTGTCATAGCCCAATGCTCTGTGAGCTTAGGTTTCATTACAGATTGTACATGTGCTGAATTCTTGTCTAATGACCATGTAACAGGGCACGTTCAATTATTCTCTTTGGGTTTCAGAAAGAAACAGGAAGTTTTGCTATAAACAATGCAGTCATAGAATAAATTTCACCACAGCAAGTTCATTTGAAAAATATGCATTCTTTACAACACAGCCAGGAATGGCATTATGAGAACCAACATCCTGCTGCACTCAGTTTTTTATTGTTTTTTACTTTGCGTTATTTTGTATTAACACTTAGGCAATATAAGAAAAAAACCTTTTTAGTTAATACTGGATGTTTTGTGATGAGCATTACTTCAAAGATGTGGATAGGGAATCAAAAGCAGCTGCTAGAAACCACAGGGTAAATAACAAGTTTGCTAAATTTAGTTTATGTTATGAAATACATAGAGTGGAGGAAGAGTCAGCCATTGTAAATTTTTATCAGCTGGGAAAGAATTACTGTAGAATATTTCACTCTCTACTTACAAAATAAAGGAAATATGACAGACATTAAATTTTTAAGAGGAATGTGTCAGTTGATCTACACTAAACTTTACAACGAAAATACGTCTAATATTGGGGTACATTTCTGCTTTCAAATCCTTCTAGAAGTCCACAAAAACATCCAACTAAACTGTAGCACTAATGAAATGAGAATAACTGTTATTCTCTGGTTTCCAACTGTGCCCAGAAAAAACACACCATTATTATCATTATTACTACAACACATCTTTCAATTTTTCTACAAACAGGATAACCTTTCAACTCTGGTATTAAATGAATCGAGTACTCCTGGATTATTAAAAACATTTTCTTAAAATAATCAATAGTGATACAGTTCTTTACTAAAAGAACAAGAAATTACTTTACACAGCTCTTTATTTAATCTTAACTAGTTCTATTATACTTAGTGCCAAGGTTTTACTTATTTTTTAATTTTCATGTAGGAAAGAAGATATTTCAAAACATAACAATAGCAGTCTGCAATTGCAGATTGGATTAGGTTTTCCCTAGGTTCTAGATTCTAAAGATTTCATGTATTAAGTCACAGCAGATATTCTGTGAAGCACTTTACATCAAATGGGAAATAAAATGTCTATTTTTGAAAGACTGAGGTTGCCAAAAAATAATTAAATACATGTTTAAAAACAAACACTGCCAAGCAGCTGACACCTCAAATCTGACCCAACTAAAACTGAATAATTACTCCATCAATTTTTAAAATCTTGCCAATAAATGCACTAACAGTTATGGATATACACTACAGCATCCTTGTTCTGACAGAGCAGGCCAGCAGAGGGAGCAGAAGTTAATAAAGCTTTTCCTAGAACAAGGCTGAGACTCATCCATGCTATGTCAAGCACGAAAGGAAATGAAAGGAACACCATATTGCTTATCCCATTTGAAAAGAAAAATGTGGTGGAGAAAAAGAAATTCTATGACATGTTTTTGGCTGGCTTTTTTTTGTTTGTTTGTTTGTTTCAAAGCAGATGAAAACTCCAAACACACAAAAAAGTCCATCAAGCTCACCTTTTGCAAAAATACATGGGTCTCTGGAGGACAGAAAAATGCATCCCGAGCAGGAACAGCAAAATATTTTCTCAGGTTGACACTGATCCATTGTTTGTAGGCACTTCTTCCTGCATTTTTGTTTCTTACTGTACATCTCTTACCTGCAGGTTAATCTCTGCTTCATAGAAAGTGAGGCAGGAGCAGTAGTGCCTCTCTGAGTCTATGTCAGTCAAAACCACCACGAAGAACGTTGGCTGTTTCCTCTCCTTTGAAAGCTGCCATCCTCCAGGCTGGCAAAACTAAGGGAGCAAAACAGACAGACACAGGTAAGCAGTGACACCAAATGCTTTCAGAAATATGAAAGAACATTTCAACAGTATCAAGGATCATTTTGTTTAAAGTGAACATATGCAGGGTTGGAAAATTTGAAGAAAATGGGGAAAACCCAGTATGTCTTGAACTTGGTAAGACTGAGATAAATATAGTTCTATAAACATCAAGGGAGAGAATAAACACTGTGAAAAGAAAATGTATTCCTTTAAATACAGTCAAGACCATCTCTGCAGTGTTGAACAGAAAATAACAGGAATAAATTGATGTATGAAGCAGATTTCATTTGGATAAAAGGTTAGAATCTGAAGTTAAAAATCTTGTGTCCTAAAACATCTCTACATTTTTAACTTCGTCACCTATTTCACCAATAATTTATCTAATCCAACACAGATATATGTCACTTGCACCTACTTGCAAAATTGTTCAAAACTCACTCCTGAAAAGAATCTTTTAGAACAATATTTTTCACTTATTTATTGATTACTTCTGTAAACTTCATTGTAAACATTTGAAATTTTAATGCACAAGCAGCATGAATGGAGAACTACAGCTCAACAGCAAACTGGAAATTGTGAGGCTTTTTCTCCTTTATAAATGACTCCTCTCTAATGCAAGAGTGTGCTGAAATTCAGGGATCAGTTTGCTGAGGATGCCTGAGATGGCCTTTACGGAACACTGTACCCCTCCTTTCTTTTACTGAAGGCTAAAGTCATACCCACAAAAAAATCACAAGTACATTTTTAATAGCAAAATTATAAACCTAGAATTTAGACAAACAAAGCAATAACCCCTGTATGTATTAAGAGTAATAACAATAATAAAAACCCACAATAAATTCCTAGAATTGTTAAACAATGCTGATACCAAAGGAACCAAACAGATAGGTCAAAATCTCAAGTTTCCAGAATTGCTTCATTCCTCTACACAGATGTTAAAGACTGAAAGAGCACAAAGAGTAAGTTGTAAACAAATGTTTTCTACAGATTCATCTTTAGAACCTCTACAGTAAAACCTGGGTAGTCTTAGGTGAACAGCAGTTAAAACTCTGCCTCTGATATACAGTTTCTTTTATGATCCTGGGAAAATCTTCAAAACCAAAGTTTTCTCATGTTACATTCTTCAAATTCTAGATAGTCAGCTTAACACTTGTGAGTCTGTATCCTTAGAAGTGCTAAGCACTCCCTTCTACATCTGAGAATAACCGCTCTGAACATCAAAAAGTACTCTGTGAAAAGACATCCTAGTCATTCCAAGTTAAGCATCCAGTATTAGTCCATGATTTTGATAATACTGGTCTAATCTCCTTTTGTTTTTCATCCCATGTCAGTTAAAAATAAGAAGATACTGCTATTCATCTTGCAGGACTACTATAAAGATAATGTAATATGGTCAATATATACAGACATTTTAACAAAAACACCATTAAAAAGTTTGACAATAAAAAATCATTAAGAGTTCTCATTGAATTGCAGAGGTTGAGGGATGTCTGTGTAATAAATGAAGCCTGGAATCCACAGTTCAACAAGATAACCCCCAAAACTGTGAATTGCTCTTTGCTCAACAAATATGAGCCAAAATGCAAAGAATGCAGCAAGAGCCTAATAATAAATAAAACTTTTCCATGATACGCCATTAAAACCAAATTATTCATACAAGGTAGGTCAAATTAAGCCTGTTCATGCAGCTTAGGCTTCTTAAGGTCTGCATAAAATTTATACCAACATCTGCCCTGTAAACTGGGAAATGCAAAGGGAAACCCAACAGCTCAGCTTTTAACTGCCAGAGGAGACTTTGGATCTGAGCAGGCTGCTGTCCATAGCAATCTCTCAATCTATGCATGTCTACAACCTACTCATGTCGCAGGTGAGAATTCTCCCCAATTTCAAAGTGATTTTGTGTATAAAATGGGCTTTCTAGATTTAACTATTTTACTAGAACACAACAATTAGTGATTGCTGAGGAAAACAGCTGAAGTAGAGTACATCACTGGCTACACAGAGAGTCTGTTTTGAAATAAAGTAGAAGGAATTTATAAATAAAGAGATTGAGGATAAAGACAACAGGCTCCTCCGAGAGATTAAACAATGACTGATACTCGGTTTCCTTAGAATAAGGTAATAAATATTCGTGCAAGATTTGAACTGCAAGCAACACTCAGAAGAACTTTCCAAATTAGTATAAATACAAGTTACCCTCCAGTATGATTACCAGCACTCTCTGGCTACTAAGAACAGGAAAATGTTTCCTTACCAAACCAGATGCTTTACCAAAACAGACAAAAGCACCACTGTGAATACAACCCAAAGGTCACGTAGCTCCTCCAGTAAACAAGAAAAACCCCAGAAGTTTAAGAACCAACAGGCTTCCATATCATTTCACTTATTTGCCAGATTTCTTGGAAGCAGACTACAGCTTCTATTGAAGACAGTGAAAATAAGAATGAAGCAGATTGTCCAACGTACAATTTATAAGAATAAGCCCCTAATGCTGGGCGAGTGCTTCAAACAGACTCTATGTTACAACTGACTGCCTTCTGAAATTTGCTGCAGACATGCAGAAATTGCACTGAAGAATATGCAACACATCTTATACTGCAGGTGCTGAAATTACATTGCATGCATTGTTTGAAACTACAGGTGCCCACTGAAGCAAAGAACTTTCTCTTAATTATTCCCACAAATGCTTTCAGACTAAACAAGAAACCAGACAGATTTAAAAATGATGCATGGTGCTTAAAACCAGCGTAACTGGGTTTGTTACCTTCAAAAAATTTGTATGTCATCACCACAAGCCTTCTTGCTAAAGTCTAGACATGATTAATCAATGTTTAAAAGTGACATTTCTTTCTTCTGATTTTTTAAGCTAAACACATCATCTTTGTTTGATTCACAGATTTGTTCTCCCTCTATAACCTAGAGCCACAGCTGTACTGCTACTGCCTGCCTTGTCCGTCTCAAATCAAATAATTTTCATAATTCAGCATATCCCCTAGATATACTGTATAGAGCTTTGGTGTCCAGAATCCTAGGACATCCTGAATGGGAAGGGACAGGTCATTAAGTAAATCCTCCTGAGTGCCCTCATTTGAAAAAGGACACTGAGATGCTGGAATGAATCCAAAGATGGGCTTGAACACCCAGTGGTTTGAGGCCATAACTTCCCCAAGGAGCACTTTAGTCTGTTGAAAAATTGAAGAGAATGTTGACATTGCCACAATTTCTATTAAAGCACTGGAGGACTTAGAATTCCGAGGAAGAATGCCTGTTGGTTACTGTGAATATGAAAATTAAATATTACCATGATAAGGAACAGTAATTATGAAATGTTCAAGTTTCATCGAAGAAAAATTTTAGTTCTTTGTATCCTTACCATGGCAAAACTATAATATCCATATCTCAGAAATATGATCAGAAATGACCCAGCTGCTGAACTGCACATTAGAAATTCATCATTTTCTTCTGGGCTTGCAGCCCGAGCACAAGCAAATCCACAAAAAAACCCTCGAACCAATATTCTGGTTGGGTCTGTGTAGCCATAGACCGCTCTCTCTGCACTTTACATTGTTTTCTCTATCAATAACCTGGTCAGCTTTCCATCAGAAATCCACCACCTCTGATGGCACAACCGAAGCAGAAAGGGTTTTGAAAAAGCTTGTTCAGAAAGTTTACGACAGGAAACTTTCTTTGCAAGTCATCCTTTGAAAGCATTTTGTGAAGGGTTTACACAGAACAAGATAGACAAGGTCTAGGACATACCATTACAGAATCCTGCACTTGAATATTAAATTTAAGATCTATTCTCACACTGGTTTTTTTTCTTCCAAATACATTTGCACACTTGTTCCTCATCAAATAAAATCCAAAGCTATCTAGAATGCATCTAAAATAGAAAACACTTGAACTCCATTGACAAGGCTTGGGTTAAAAGATCCCAAAATTATTTTAAAATTTAGAACACCTGACAGAGATACCCACTTCCCTTTCTAATTCAACTCTTTCACCAAACATTGAATTCTCCCTCGAATCACTCTGGGCACAACAACTCATTTTATTAAGCTGCTTCTGTAGGCTCTTACTCTTAAGTAACTGTGCTTTGTTTTCAACACATGTCATCATCATCTTCCCTGCAAACCTCCCTAAAAATAAAGAACCATGTTCTGGACATTATGTGAAGGAAGTTTGTTCCATCTGGACTTGCATGACCTAGCACCAGCTGCTGAGTATTTCACCATTTCTCCGTTCACTTATGTATGGAATTTTGGCAAAGGGAATTTTCTTTCTCAGATGCATACCTCTACTTTAAACAAAACAATTACAATGCTCACTGGCATGATTGAAAAAAGCAAATGTTATGAAGCTGTAAATATGAAGAAAACACTTGGAGCTTTTGGATATCTCTGGATGTAAACAGAACACAAAATATAGACTGAATTTTGTAACAGTTTCCTGCCTTTCAATGTCTTGTATCTAAGAAACCATGTATTTATCCTTATCCTGGTCTAAAAAAAACCCCAGGGCACTTAAAGGACACTCCAAATATTTTCAGGTAAAAGCCCATTTCCAGTGTTGCAGAATATTCTGGTGATCAACTGTAACCAATTAACTCACTCACAAAGCAAAAAATTGTTTTAAATCCTAAAGCTCTAAAACAATAGAAAAATAATAGCCTTTTTCTAAATTTCTAGCTTGGAATGAACTGAAATGCAGCATTCTCCAAGAGGAACCTTTACATAATCACCTTGTGGCTCCTGTGAACTGCGTGGCCTGTGAATTATATATATATTACAGGTGAATAATCCTTTCTTTGCTTGGGACAGACTCTGCCCAGGTACTGAGGACATTTCCACCTCAGCTCCTCACTCAAATGCTTAAAGCCATGTAAAAACACACTAAGAAACACTTCCCCTCAGAGGAAAGATCCTCAACCACATTCTTGAGCTTCCTAAGGCTGAAAGTTGCTGAAAGATCTCTCAATGGCACTAATCCTGCACAAGTGACAGACGAGGTATTCTCTAATTGGAGCTGCAGATTAAAGTCATCCTCAACAACCAGATGCTCAAACTTGTCACAGAGACCCTGCAGCAAAGTTTCACAAAGCAAGAAAACTTAAAATATGTGGGAATTTACTGTGGTTAAAACCAGTAAACTCATCCTCCAGAGTCAAAGACAGAGAAGTCTTTTTCTGAAATTCATCAAGCTGAACTTCCCACACACACCAGTAATAAATATACAATCCTGAGTGCAAATCTACATATGCACTTGAAAAAGAAAATCAGTTTCAAGTTCATTGCTTTGCCTTTTTAAAACGTCATAACATTGTGTAATTTTAAACACCTTTCCTCAATGAGCTGATATAATGAAAATTCAAATTTGCAAAATGCATTGGTGCAATAGTTGTACTCCTAGTTTTATCTTTAAAAAAAAAAAAAAAAAAAAAAAACAACAACAAAAAAACCCCACCAAATCTGAACTGGCTTTCAGAAAGAAAACTACACCCACTGGGAAAACAGTTTTTTCTTGTGTTTTCAGAACATTTAGTATCACCATTCCAGTGGCTTATTTAAAACAGTAACAACAACAACAATCTGTCAAATACTCTTCTGACCATTTCTGAAATGATGATTTATGAGTAAGTGCTGCAAGCTCATTCCTTTATTTCAGAAATAGTACAGGATTAATGATGGCATTGAATGGGGTTTTCTTCACAAAACAAACTTCCAACATCTCTATTCTAATAAGAATGCAGAATTGGCGGGCTTGTGCAAATAATTTTTAAAATTTTTTAACCTAAAACCTGCTGGTTTTAGCCAAATGTTATCAAGATAATCCTATGGAAATTTAAAAAATCTGAGACCCTTGGACCCAGAATCTTTTCTTACCACACCCACTCACAGTAAAACCCAACACTGTGCTCTGGGCTACCTCAGCTAAAGTGAGCAAGACAGCTGTGGACAACAAGCAGGAATTCTCAGATGTACATCAGTATGGCAACCCAAATTTCCATACATTTGGAGTCTGAGGCACATACTTTACACCAGAGAATTTTAGGTACATTTTTTTAAACATAAGTTTTAAACTTTATCCAAGAGTTAAGAAGTCATAAATTTAAACTTGGGTCTTTCAACGTAAATTCAGGAACACAGGGCCGGCCTTCATAACTTCTTTTACAAAGCAATCCTTGCTGGGCAGCAGTAATTGCTGCCAGTGGTAACACTGGTCAAAGGAATAAGAGAAGTCTGCAACCTATTGTTCAACATGAAAGCAGAAAAGACAATTACAAAACAGCAATAAATCCAAGTAAGACATGACTTTAGCAATTTATATTTCAGTCACAGGTTAGTGAATACAGAAGAATACAGTTCTAGAGATGCACTGTGTTTGTTACAGACAAAAAGACAATATGGAAGGAGAATTTCTGATATTTAGAATACTTAAAGAAGGACTGCAGAAGGATAACACCATCAGAGAAACCAATCCCTTGTATTGAATGTTTGTGTTTTAATTTTCATCACAAAGTAGATAAAGAAGCATCTGTGTCCCTCAGCCTTTTCAACAACCATTTTCAGGAGCGGTTTTGAAAATGCATTGTGACACTACAATAATAGTCAATTCATTTGGAAAGGGGTTTTTCTAGCTTTTTTTGTTTTGGGCCTTGGTTTTATTCCTATTTTTAATGACCCCGACCTTTTAAAAGAGGAGTGGTCATCTGAGGTAGACAAGCCTAAAAATACAGTTTCCATTTAGAAACATAATTGAGCATTTTATGCACAATTATCAGTGAAGCATGAAATATTAACCTTACCTAATGCACTCTTTTTCCTCCTCTACTCTCTCTCCTTCCTTCTTTTCTTTTTCCCTTTTGGCAGTAGTAGCACTGTGTTACAACAGCAGCCATAAGCATTTCCCAGCCTTCAGTGACTTCCCAACTCACTTACTAGTTAAACTATAAACTAGCTTTAAAATACATAGATCATGTGCAATTACTGCATTGGTTGAATGTCCAAAAAACTATAGCAGGGCAATTAATATACATCACTCAACAAGTACAACTGGCGCACAGTAAGCTATTTACACAAACATAAATTTTGATTTATGTTAATGGTTAATACTACTCCAGATAACTCAGGTCAATGTTCTATAAAATACTACCATAATACACAAAGTCCTCATTATCTCATTTTTATTGCTCACACCTGCACAATCAGATATTAAACCACACAGTTAATAGCACAGTAGAGTTTGGAGATAGTCTGCTCCTCTCTAGAAATAGTAAGAAGAGCACAAGCAGCCTTGTGCTAATATATGTTATGATTTTTGTCTCCATCATCTTATAACTCCTTAGAATATATATGCCAAGGATGGATTCAAGTCTCAACACTGATAAAAAAGCTTGTGGGTGTTGGGGGCAGTGTGTGTAAGCACATGGCAATGCAGTGTACACTGGAAAGAACACTGATGTGACCTGACAGAGGCCCACCCAAGGACTGAAAGGTCTGGGACTGCTGCAGCAAAACAGACATAAGAGATTCAAGAGAGATGCCAACAGCCTCAAGATGACAGAATACAGAACAGGAAGTCTTGAAACAGGCAAATTAATCAGATGTCAGAATTTGCTCTTAAAATAGCAGAAATTCAACTGGAACATACACTTGCAGAGCAAACCACAAAGAGGGTAAAACATACCTAAAACTGAAAAAAAAGTGCTCAGCGCAAAGCGATAACCAATTTATTTTTTAAACATATCCCTTCATGATGCAGCTGGGGAAGTTTAAATGGTTTGGCACTTGCCTAGCCCACAGAAGCCCTGTAGCCATGTCAGAGGTGGAAGGTCTGAAGGGAGAGCATCCTAAAACCTCCACCTTGTCCCATGCAGCCATTCCCAGCAGCACCACGCCTGACACTGCCCATTCACCATCAGCCTCAGATCCACAGAGATGCCAAGGACAGACAGAACTACAGCAGCTCCCTGCACCAAAAGCTTGACTCAGCCAGGAAAAGTTAAACTAAAAATAAACAAAGGAAACTATAGAAAGGGCAGTACATTGCTGGTCTGTTAATTTTGGGAATTTAACAATACTTCTTATATGAGTCATATTATTGTTTCCCACTTAAGGTCACAATTGATTTCCCCTTTTGCAGGTGTGAGTTTCTACAAGGAAACAGACGACTAAGAACATAAACACAGAAAAATTAAATGTGGCTAAAAATCTCACAGAGAAACATCTTATATAAGTGAAAGACTAGGCTAGGAGGTAAAATAAAAAATAGCAAACAACTGGATTGCAGTAAGAACATATCCCACCAATGAAGTTCTGTATACTGGCTGCTACTATTGAATTCTACATTTCCACAGTGCTAATTAAGAAAAATATGGAATGTATTTCCTGTCAGCATTCTCACCAGGAACATAGTAAAATATGTAGCATGAAAAGACAGCTGAAAAGTTTGGTGCTTTCCACTGAGTTTCAGTTTCCTGTGCAGAAAACTGGGATCAACAACATGAGACATCCTTGTCCTCCCTTCCCACAACACGGGGGCCTGTATTATATATTGTCATATAACCAGTGGGCACCAGTGCTGGCCTGCACTACAGGATATCTCTCACGGCTGTGCTAAGAGAGCGTGTCTGCCAAAAGCCCCACTGTAAACAAAAGGGCTTTGTGCCACTGCAGATGCTTCCATGTGCACAGCTGGCATGGCAGGAAACAGCTACTCTGAGCAAGAGACTATTTCCTCCAGGTAAGCTTGCTGAATTTAGCAGTTTCTGCACTGTGAGATTCCAAAAACTCATCAGAATGAAGCCTGAGAGAGGTTTGGCACTGAGGAAGTTTGTGCTTCTAAGTTTCTATCTAATCATGGTAGCCACTTTTCCTCCCTCCTGGCAGCTCTCCAGGGCACTCCATGTTTGGACGACACGCTAAACTGGAGTTTTGCACAATCACCGCAGGACTGCAGCTTGCATGTTCCCTGTTCTCCACCACATGGCAATTAAAACAGAGCATCACAAGTTTTTGTGCGGGAGCTGATTTCTGTCACAAGATGTTACTGGAACAAAAGAAAAAATTTACAAGAGAGAATGTGAGCACCTCTGATAAAAGTCAGCATTTTCAAGCAAACTGGCTCAAGTAACTCGCATGCAGCAGAAGAGAACTGAGGAGGTCTTCACTACTAAACTCAGTATTCCAAAAGGAGGCAATCCCAGAGGCCCAGACACCAAAGACGTAATTTTTATGCTTCAAGAGGGTAAAAAAGAATGTCCATAGGAAATTACTGACTAGTTCAGCACAACAGTCACCTCAGGTAAATTAACTAATTTAAAGCTGTATCAGAGCCACAATCAAGATACAAACAGAATTTTGTATCTGTAAAAAAAAATACATTAAAATGGTTTCTTGGGGGTAGGGTAATAGCAATACAATGCAGCTAATAAGTACAATCATAACCACATAAGTATACCTGGATGCAATTTTTTTTCTTTCTTAAAAGTGATTTGATGTTTTGTGGCAATTATCTTTTCAAAACACATTAGATTAAAGACAAGCCTGCTGAGGGACCGGAAAAGATAACCCATCTTTGTTACCAGAGACACACACCAGTGAAGTCACCTCTACCAAAGAAGCATTATCTAATACCCAACCCTGCTCCCAGCTAAAAAGCCCCATCCTGTCCCATGTGTCCTAACTGGGCAGACACAGAACTGCCAAAAAAATCGCTCTGGAACATGGTGTAGAGAATACAAAAGAGTTTTCCAAGTAAGACAAAAAAAGCCCCAACACTCAAGCTGGAAAACAAGTGTCATACCATGAGTTTAAAAGAGCTCAGCTTTTGGAGTTCACTGCAGCGAGTTGAGAAACACATTATAGAGTGGTTATTTGTAGATAAGGTGTCTGCTAGTAAGAGGATTGCAGATAAGCATTCAGAATTCATTCTCATAAAAATCCAAATCTCAAAATAAGATCTCATACTCCAGTCAGTGCAGGGGATGGAAAACAGAGTCAGGTTATCAGGGTAAGCATTATGCTCCCCTCAGCTGGAGCTGGAGTCCTTCAAGTGAAATTGAACAGCATTTGAAGACATTATTTGGTCCATGTGTGTCAGCACAAGTCAGTTCAGACCAATGTGGGACCTGGAAATCTGAATATGAAGCCTCTTGTTCTTGAACTTTCAGGGGCTGAACGTGCTCGTAACACTCACAGCTTCACATTATTATACAACTATAATCAGATCTCATACTTCAGAGCCTCAACCCTTCAAGCATAGCCATTTAGACAGCATTTCCACCTGGATACCTAATTGGACATCCGAGTTTTTGCACGAGAGCCAGCGGCAGCCATCCAGCACTTCATGGGGCTGGCAGGTACTTACAGAGAAGTCTGGCTGGCCTGTCTTGCTTATGCGACTATAAACTGCATGCCAAATCAAGGGCTGAGATGGAATTTTCTACCAAATCAAGCTGAGAGGGATTCAGGGATTTATTTTACTTGTTTGTTTTCTTTTGTAGCATATGGCATGTTAGCATCATCAGTATAATCAATTCCCTTAAGCTCAGGAGATGCTCTGGTTTCATCCTAATCTCAAGAACCCTATCAAATTGGACAGGACTGAAACTAGCTGGAATAACTAGAATTGCTGGACATTGTATCACAAATCAGTGGTGCTAATTAATAGACCCTGGTCAGACTAAATAAACTGATGTATCACATATGGTCTCCTCCATGAAGCCAAAAAGAAGGAAAAAAAAGTTTAAAAATAAACTGAAATGTTTTTAAAAGAAAGCAAACTTCATTGCTTGAGTGCAACATATCCAAAACATTATATCATTTCATACCATAAAATTTAATTCTTGGAAAGTTTTGAGTAGGATTGTATATGAAGGAATAAATATTTGTGTCAAGTGGATTGGTAGGGATTAGATAATTCTATCTTGTCTTCATCATTTAATGCAAAATAATTGGTCAAATTATACTTGCAAAAGGGTTTACTGCTTATAAATGCCACTTATTGGTAATTAAAACCATACCATGTTAAGAGAATTGAGATGGAGAAAATACATTATTATTATTATTATACCTGTCAAATTATTACCAAATAATTACAACACAATAGAAGAGGCTATTGAATAGCAGGAATTAATACATGGAAAATTACATTGTAAATATCACAATTTCATTGAAAAAAATTAAATAACTAACATGTTTATTTCTCCAAATTAATCAAATGTTAGTGGTACTCATATATAAAAATAGAAACACTAGTCAACCATGGGGGGTTCCCTTCTATTGTCCCATAAGCATACAGAGGAAATAGAAATAGTTCAAGGCATCTGTAATGTCTTGCATACTTTGAATAAAATAAAGAGCCAAAACACTTAACAGTACTGAATTTTATTCCAAATTATACCCAAGAGGAAGCCATCTGCAGGAAAAATAAAAAGTAAAACAAGGAAAAAAACCCCACTCTTTTGCCTTGGACATCACTTGTGCAATACAGCTATCCAAAAGGACAGCATGTTCTTTTAAAAGAATGACTACTTATTCTTTCGTGATACAGGCAACATAAAATCACCTGAAAAGGTTTGGGATTTTTCTTAACTACTAAAAATAAATTCTACACTGGTTCAGTGAAACACTGAACTACTTTTGGCTCTCTTATTTTTCTCCTCATCTAATAAAGAATATTTATATACTGGCAAAAGCCATCTCTAAAAGACTCTGAAACTGTCTGAAGTTATCCACAGCCAAGCAAACCACTGCTGCTATGGTCTAGTTTGAAAGCAGACTGAAACCTAAGGTCTAAAATGCACTAGCAGTTCAACACTGACACCTGCAATGCCACGAAAAGTTTGAGGTCTTTGCTTGAAACAACAGAAAATGCCTGGTAATATTTCAGTAGAGAAATAACAACATACAGCCTAGCAATACACTCACAGTAACACCAGCATTCAAGCTAGCAGGCTACAGTAAAACTAAAATTTGGTTTATCAGGAAGGCTGGAACTCGAGACACAGCCAATGTCAGCAGGATGACGACCACGGTGGAAGCGCCGACGATGACAACACCTCGGACATGATGGTCTCGTCTGAGCAGCAAGGACTGAAAAGCTGCCTACAAATATTAGCACAGTCATTCATTTGTCTCAGGAGAAATGATACAAGATGAGCAGAAATACCCTACTGCAGGCAGCATTTCCTGGTGCATCAATGTTTCCTACATTCCTAAGTCTCCCAAATATGAAACAGATCATACGAAAGAAAAATAATATGAAAAGCATTCGCTGTAAACTCCAAACAAATTAAGTGAAAATTTGAAAATAACTATGTAGTACTGGACAAACATTAAAAGAATAATGGATGAGCTTTGACAATGTGTGTATGGGTTATATTAGAAAAAAAAAGAACCAAAAAACAAGCTAACCCCCCTCTCCTTTCAACAGTTGCATACCAGGAAACATGTGTTGACCTACGACACTTGAACAGCAAACAACAGTGTCCTACGCACAACCTCCAGCAGCACAGAAGAAAAGAAATCTTTCAGAGTATTTAGGGATTCAAGGACCCTGTAAACCATTACAAAAATTTCCTGCTATTTCCATTTTTCCTGGTCAACACCATGCGACTTCAGAAACTCCTTCTTTTTCTTACAAGGAGGCGTAGCAGGCAGTGGATACTTTATCTAACGATTTTGGCCCACACAGATAAACTCAGAGTAGCTTGCCAGAATGATTTTTTGATTATGCACAGATTTGCACCAAAATAGAAACCAACAGACTGTTCTTCACGAATGAGTACTCCCCTACCCCCCAGGTCTTTGGAATACCAACTATGTCCTTAAAAATCTCAGCTGCTACAACTTGAAAACACTGGTGTAGAGCTCAAGTCTGAAACACAGGCCTACACATTTCTGCAAGTGGTCAGAAAGTCACTGCACTTCATTTTGCAAACTACATTTCAGCCAGAACAAAAAGAATTCTCCATGTAAAGCCAGAACTATGTGCTAATTTCTTTTTAATTGAGCTCAATTCTTGAATATGTCATAGAATCATAGAATATGCTGAGCTGGAAGGGACCCAAAAGGATCATCAAGTCCAGCTTCTGGCCCTGCACAAGACCATCCCCAAGAGTCACAGCATGTGTCTGAGTGCACCCTCCATCCAAATGCTTACTGAGCTCTATCAGGATGGTGCTGTGAGCACTGCCCTGGAGAGCTGCTCCAGTGCCCAACCACCCTGTGGGGGATGAACCTCTTCCTGATACCCAACTTAAACCTCCCCTGCATCAACTTCAGGCCATTCCCTCAGGTCCTGTTGCTTCACAGGAGAGAAGTGCCTGCCGCTCACCTTCCCCTCATGAGGAATTTGTACCTGCAATGAGGTCTCCCCCCAGTCTCTCCTCCAGGCTGAATGGACTAAGCGACCTCAGCCACTCCTCAGAGGGCTTCTCCCCCACACCCCTCACTATCCTCCCTTGGTGTGTCATCCTTGTTGAAGACAAAGGCAAAGAATGCATTAAACACTTCTGCCTTGTCCATGCCCTGTTTGGAGTGTTCATCCTCATCTTGTAATGACGCCAGTTATTTTCACACTGCCTATTGCTGTTAATGTATTTTAAAAACCTCTTTTTATTGTCCCTCACAGTTCCGGCCAGCTTCAACTCCAGCTGAGCTTTGGCCACAAGAATTTTATCCCTACAGTGGCAAGCAGCACCACTGTATTCTTCCCCAGTCACCAGACCTTGTTTCCACTCGGCACACACCTCCCTTTTTCTGTCTTATTTCCAAGAGAGGATCCCTGTTCAGCCAAGGCAGTTTTCTGCCTCATCTGCTTGACTTGTGGCATTTGGGAATTGCAGCTCCATTGCCCTTTAGGAGATGATGTTTAAAAAGTGACCAGAATCAATTCACATTTAAAGAAGTTCTCATCAAGTTAAACAAAGGAAATACAAAGTCCTTCACCTGGGGAGCGATTTTTCAAGAGAAAACCACACAAGTACATTGACTTCCTTGTTAGTGTGCAGTAATTTTTAAAGACCTAGTTTTACTTTCTGTTCCCTGCAGATATGGAAAGGAATCCATTACAGCAAACAAAGACTGGCTGACACACGAGCCCGCTCAAAATGTTTGTAGCCTTCCGCCAAGCAAATACAGCAATCTGCTACGTTACCAAAATTCTGAACTCTCTTCTCATCACTTTTCATAATGAAACCATAAAATATTTCTTTGGTATTACCATGAAACAACTGATGCATTTTAAAAAGATTCCTCGTATGTCTGTTTTTGCAAAAAAAAATTTAATTAAACAGTGAGGCACAAGAAAAGTGACTTAAGCGGATGAGCACCGGATACAGGAAAGAAAAACATACCACAATACCAGGACAAAATGAGGCAGAGGGAACAGAGAGAACAGTTCTGCCAGGATCTAGACAACATTTTCTGGAACTATAGGTTATGGGAGAGCTCACAGACTGGCGTTCTTCATTTGTAAACCACAGCTAAGCAACACCTCCGAGTCACAGAAGTTGCCATCAAGTGTCACGTGGAATAGCAACGCCGTGAAACAGCCCCCTCCATGCTGCCAGGCACAGAACGGACATCCTCTGCTCTCCATGAACCAACTGATTCATATATCTTACAGTTCAAAACCAGTGAGATAAAAAGCAACACTAGGAAAAAAGGGAAAGGTCAAAGACATGTCATCTATTTCATTACATTTAATCCAAAACAAAATCAGCAATGTACGAAGATCTATCAACACTTCAGAGTAAGAACTGGATATATAAACATGTTTACAGACTGAGTGGCAGACCAAAACTTGAGTCATTATCCACAGTCTTTCAGTTGGTATTCCTACCCGTACCCAAGAAAATGTAATTTTCTGCCATAGCTGACCACATACTCTTCCTGTCACCGGTGACTCACATCTTTCTGACCCATTCTTCACTTACCTCTGACACTAAAATGTCTTTATCGTGGACCATTTGCTTTAAAACCTCTAATAAATATCTTTCTTTTACATTTATAATTACATCCGTTCTTCACTATACTGAGGAACTAAAGCACTATAATTTGAATTGAACTTCTTAAAAATCCTGCTCAGCAACTTGATTTGCTTCAGTTTCAGAATTACAATTGCAGAACCCTTTCTTGTATTATCTCTTGGACAGACATGCTAAGATTTTAAAAACTAGACCAAGAATTTACTTACCCCTTTCACAAACCCTTACACTTGTTCACACTTAAGAATAACCTATTTTTTGATGTAGGTCTTTGTTCATTTTCTTCTTTTGTAGTCATTTGGAAAGCTCAAGAATTCTCTTCACCACCTTTTCCAATTCAATTCAGCTTGAGTTTCAACAGTGCTAACTTTGATCAGAGACTTTGGTGGCATCCCATTTATGAAGAGCAACTAATATGTCCTTGTTGAAATCTTTTCCTCGATTCAAGAATTTCAAAACTGTTTTAAAGCTGAACACAACACACTTCACAGGAAAGCTGCTGGAAAAATATTGTTACTTGAGAAAGAAATTCAAGGAAAACAAATTGAATAACACTCCTTTTGCATGGACAGGTCTTGAGTGCCTAAAATGGGCATATCTCTATTTTTTGTCTCACTGAAAACTGCCATTCCAAACAACATTCCCCCAAAAGCACAAAGTGACAGCAATGCTGCAGCCATGACTCAGTCCTGAGGGAATTGTCATCTTTTCCCTCTACTATTGTAAATTTTATTTAATGTTTCTTTGCATATATTGAGTATCCTAACCCAAAGAGTCTCGGAGATGAGCAATTCCTTAATAGAATTCTCATCTTGTAAAAGTGAAATTGGTATGCTGCAGAAAGAAAACCAGAAAAATCTCCTAAACACAAAATCTTAACAATAAGCAACAAACACCATCACATTTTGCACTTCTTTAGCTGCAGATTACAAGACACACATATTCCAACACACATTAATAACAAAATTATGTACAACTGAAGCTGCCTAAAGCTGTACACATCTGCAAACCCATCTCCATAAAACTGGCACAGCAGAGTGTGACTCGCGACCTCGTGCCTGAAGCGCCGACCGCACCCTCTGCCCGTAATAACAGTGATTACAACCTCTGGAATGACACGACGGGATTCGAACAGTCCGGGCGTTCTTCCACTGCTCTGGTGACTCTGTGTTCACTAAGGTGCATTTGTGCTCAGCTAAATGCTTTAAGGCTTTTATATGTTGAACAACACTTGCTTAATATTCTTGGGTGAAACAAGTCAGATCTTCACTAACATCTTTCATTTCCATTGTTAAAGGCTTTTCCTTAATTCTTTGATTTCCTAGCAAAACATTCCAGCACTGAGAATGTGGCATATTCTATGGTGTATTCACAGCTACCAGTGCAATGTCAGCAGCTTGTGTCTTACAACACACACAACCCCCCCCCCAGGTCTTCTTTATCTAAATTAAAATGCATCTATTTCTACATGATTTAATTTAAATCCCCAGACACAGTGATGTTTAGAGCACGACAGCCAATAAATGTGGTTACAATTAAAACTAGAATCGCTCTTCTGATCTTAATATTCTTTAAGTCCACTTGTTCCTCAAAACTATCATTCTACTGCCCATTTTCTCCTTTTACTTACAACTGCTCAGCACCAACCACCAAGACAGCAAATCAAGCTGTGCTTGAAGGGTAAAGTAAAAAGTAGAGCAGAAAACAAAGATCAAGAACAATGTCTTGCTTATAATAGAGTAGAAAAGGAGAAATTTGCAAAAGTAGCCACTTTGGTTTTCAAAGAATTTAAATTAGGAATGAAACAAAAAATTGGCAATCTTAACATTGACTGGCACTCTTCCAAGTTTCTAACAGTTTACATTCTGTCCACAGTGAAATAGAAATTCTATAGCTGAGGGAGGAAATTATGTATAAAGTTATACATCTTTTGACACTGTGTGTTATGTACACACCTTAAAAAAGTGTCCAGTATTAATGACAGCTTGCAACTCAACATTTTGCAAAACAAGTTACTAGAAAGAAAAAAAAAAATGCTAAACAGAAAGCCTGGATGATATCCTTGTTTCTATAAACCCCATGACTTGCTAACAGCTGTGTAATTACCAGACACATTTCATGAGCAAAATGCAGATTTGATGATGCACTTTGTGATTTGATGCCAATATTCTTAGGACTAAAAAGCTATGAATCTTCAAGTAACATTAAATGTATCTTCAGTATACGTTTAAGAGTTGCACCATAATACTTCCCCTTTTTACTTAACATTTTCACTAATCAGCTTTGCATGCAAAGTGTCAACGACCTACTGCACTACTTAAATGCAACAAGAACTGTTTTCAATTGCGCTAATGGCTTGCACTTCTCTAAAACCATTACAGAATCATAAAATGTCTTCTCCCCCTTTTCTTCTTTTTTTTTTTAATATTTCACAACTGTAGTTCAAAACAAGTTTAAGGAGACAAAGATGATGTTCAGCTACATACTTTGCATCTTTCAGCATATCGGAAAGCCGTACAAAACCAGGGAGCTGTTTCAAACCCAGAATTTCCACACTGATTTGCAAACCCTTCCAAACTGCAGAAAGTAGGGTATGAACTGATACTACTACTTCCCTGTAAGAGAAAGCTGGGAGTGGAAAATTACTCAACTCCCCGAACAAATGACTCCATCCATTTGCTAATGATTTGACTAGAAACATTTTATATAAATTGGGGAATTCAGATGCAATATGAAGATGACTTGACAATTCCTTGTTGCCTAGCAAACGAATTTTACTTGCAAATTCAGCACCTGTAAATGTGGGATTTGTAAGCAAGCAAAAGAAGCTTCAGAAAAGTGAAGGAGCAGGGAAGAGCTGTGCATAGCATCTGATAAAAGAAGAGGTGAAGTGATTTGGATAGAAAACACTGACATTTAATACACACTGAGCTTCCTCTACATCACGGAAGTTCCTGCTGAGAGTTGACACTGCTGAAACTTAAAGTGGTTTCTTAATTTCAGTGCTAAGCATGCAAATGCTCCAAAGAAGATTCACTGCTGCCAAGAAAGGAGGAAAACAGGTATGGGTGGGCAAACAGGAAAGAAATCAAGGGAAGTATTTTTATGGTAAAACAGTGCATGTGTTTGATCAGAAATGCAGGTGAACAACTGCTACTTTGGGAACAATCTCACAACCCTGTGCCCCTGTCTCAAATTTTCTGTGTAATGCTGAGAAGATACTTCTTGCTGGTATTCCGTAATTGTTACAACTGGACACCACAGACACAGGGCCAGATTCTCAGAAATGCTGAGCAGACATTGTTTTTAGAAAGTTTCCATTTGCAATATTAGTAGTATGGAAAACTTGGGTAACAGATATTTGAGATTTGGTAAAGCTGTTGCAGACTTAAAATTGTCAAATCTCAATAAAAAGATGTTGTGATATGAACCTTGAGTACAGCAACCCTAGGGAACCGCTCCTGCATCAGGAACAATTTACAGAAAAGAAAGTAACTTTAGACCCTTCCACAATGGCCTACAACACATCAGAGGCTGCAGTAGGAAATAATGACCTAGATTTACCCAGGACCTTGAATGATCTTACCCATTCATGATCATCTCTAAGGGATTTAATACTTCAGCATGAGTATTGAAGCAGAAATTCATTCTAATCAATACAAAGTTAAGACTTTCTAATACTTATCTTGAGGGGGGATCTACACCGAAAAAAGGGCCTTCTAAAGAGAGAACTGTAGGACAAAGTGATGACAACCATTATTTCTAGAACAAGGTTACAGTATTAGTCACACCTCAACGCCCTCTTTGTATGGTAATATAATGCAAATAGATTCTCTACCTCTATTGGAATAAAAGCTTCACATCCCCACAGAATAGTGAGGAAAAAATATGGAAACATGACCAAAATGAACTGATTGTGTTGATGTCTACTTGAGTTTCTATGCAAAATTAAAATAAAAAATTTGAAAGATGATATTTTAAGTTCATTTCATCAGCTATGATAGCTTGATGGTGACAACATTTTAGGGACACCAGACCAACACCAAAGAATTTGTACAACATGGACTTGGTCATCAATTCAGCACAGCATCATTCTGTTGGTATCCTTCTATTTGAACCACTTAAAGATCTAAACAAGTCTGAAAATGTTCTTTCTCCACACAGGGTGGAAATTAAAATGAAATCAGAAAGCACATTGAGTGACTGTTTGGGGTAGCTCTGTCTCTAGATCAACATATTGTAACAAAAGTCTCATGAGGGTTTTTATCTTTTGACAAGAGAGTTATAGAGAAAATATATATTTTTGCTGTAAGAGAAGAGTTAAAGAGAAATTACTACAATGACTGTATGACATGCATGGGGGACTCAGGGGAAAAGCTCCAGAAATATTATAGTAATTAAACCTTCTCAAGTGTTCCTCACAAAAACAGTTGGCAGTGGCAGAAAAAGTTTTTCTTGCAGTTAAGTCTTTAGATTTCAGGTCTAGAGAAGTTTTGCAACAAGCTGTTGACAATATTCAAGTTCCTGCTGAAACCAAAGACAATATAGTTTGAAAAAAGCCAGAAAGTTGTCAGGGCTCTTTAGGAAATGAACTTCCAATCTAAAGGGCTTTTTTTCATCTTTAAACAGGACAAGAGGCAATGGGCAGAAACTGATCCACGAGGAAGTTCCACCTAAACACAGGGAAGAACTTCTTTACTGTGCAGTTGCCCAGAGAGGTTGTGGAGTCTCCCTCATGGAGATATTCCAGGACCATCTGGATGCAATCCTGTGCTATGTGCTCTGGGATGACCCTGCTTGAGCAAGGAGGTTGCACCACATGACCCCTGCGGTCCCTTCCAACCTGCCCCATCCTGTGATTCTGTAGCCAGAATAAAGAAACATCTTCAACCCACCACTTAAAACCTCACAAATGAGCACACGCTCATTTGCACCCCAATTATCAAAATGAGTAATCAAGTACATTAGTAATATCCACATTCCACTCTTGTATATCCTTAACACACAACTGTTTTGTTTTATAAAGACACTTAGAATTTTTTATCACTCTGATGGCTCAAATAGATGGTTTTTGAAATGAAATAGTGTAGCCTAACTGGTCTGCCTTCATAAAACAGCACCACAGTTTAAAACACAATTTTTGGCTACTGTATAAGCAGAGAGATGCATGGACCAGCCAACAACTTCTATATAGTCTTACACTTTTAAAACAACAAATATCTAAACCACAAAGCACAGGAATCTAAGTGAGGTGATGTTCTGAAATAATTGTAATCAAGGAAAAAATTCAGTTTTCAAACAGAGAAGATCAAGAAGAGTTTACCAGGAGATTCCCGTATCTCAGCTTCTTGGAAAACAGTACACTTATAGGAAATAGATATGAATAAAGATGCAGAGATATGCCAGAAACCAGTCAAAAACATCCACCCAAAACTGCAGAAAACTCTGAAGTTTTGCAATGCTGGACATTTAAAATTCCAGAGGAATTTGCACAAAAAACCCCCCAAACCTATATAATTTGCAATTCATGAATTTAAATGGAGAAGAGGGGATTGATAAAGCTTGAGAGAAAAGACATTTTTAGCTGGCAAGCACTTTTCACTGGCTAACCAATTTTTCTTTATCTTGCTCATGAGACCTTTTTCAGATACATTTGTTAACCATTATTACAAAGAAAATAAGGCAAGCGTGTTTGTACTCTTTTAAAGCAAATCGTGCATATTAACGCACTCATCAATTTTTTATGATTTGCAAATTCCACTCTCATTAACAAGCAGCTTATTTCTGATAAATATGTTGATTCCAACTAACTTGGCAACAATTTTTAGATGAGAACTTTTTGTCATGAGGAACTTCAATGAATTTGTGTGCATTTTTGCAAAAAGAGCAAGCACATTATGAAATCCCAAGACACAACATGAAGCATAAAACAATTTTTAAAATCAGAAAATAGACAAAGAAATGCCAAAATTAGAACATGAACAAATACCTATGAGAAAACTGATTTGTCCACTGCTTGAAAACACAATACTTCAAATTCCATTCAAAATCCTGAAAACCCATAAACGCTTACTCTAATCTTCACAATGAATTTGGAGTTTTTCCATGAAGAAAATCAGCCAACCAGATGTGAATTCAATCGACTACGTTCCTCTCTAAGCCCAGAAACAAAAGAGAAAAAAAAACCAAACCAACAAAAAAACAACCCTCCTTCAGCTTCACTCAGAGACTCAAGTTTTCTGGTTTTCATCCTGTTAGGTTACAAACTGATGACAAAATTTCTTATAGATCACTAAGTCTAATAACACCATTGCCATTTGAGAAGAACTTTTATATCGTCCCCAGGGTGGAACTTACTAATTTCACTTAAGAGTGACCCCAATTCTAGACAGCTTGCCTGAGTCTGAGCATTGGAAAGTGAATGTTGTGGGAATAGTCTCCTAGGGATTGAGCTCATATCTGAACCCAAGAGCCCCAGTGAGGCTGCAGCTGACAATGCAGAAACCACTGCAATAATTTCTATACTGCACGTGCCACTGCTCCAGATTTAGAAACACAACACTCAGACTTCCCAACGGATTCGAGGCACAATCAGCCCCAGGCCAGCACCACTTCCCCTTTCCACAGGCAGAAAACAGTGGGACTGCTTCCTAAGGCAGGCTAACATGGAAGCTGGACAGTGACCACTTCATAGGAACAGCATCAAGGGCACAGTTAATGAGCAACTCAAAACCTCAAAGCCTGGACAGCTCTGTGCAAGATATGACTGCCCATGTCAGAGCACCTGTGCAGCCCAGGAAAGCATTTTTACTCTGCCTTCCTAGGAAGCACATCCAAAGCCCTGCCATAACAGGAAAATGGTATGCAAATAGAGAGATATGTATCCTGTTGATAAATCTTAGGTAGCGTTATCAAGCTTCATTGAATATAAATCTGCTTTTAACAGCTCTATTTTTAATTACTGATTTGCCTTTGGCAAAAAGCTTATCACATGGAACCTTCCACATTAATTGTATTGAATCCTTTTGCACTTGTCCTAAATTGCTTTTCTCGGGCAGATGCAACAATTCTGTTCCTACAGAAAATGTACTACCAATCACCAAAGCTCTGCAAAGCAGTAAAGCTGTGGCATAAAACTCTAAGAAATAAAACATGGATATAAAAACACAAAGAGAAAGAATCTCAGCTTTTCAAGCAAGGTCATTTAACTTCACTCACAGTACAGGAATTAGAATTTCTTCTGTTTTGAATAACGTGTAAACAGGACAATGTTTCTAGAGATGCAAATCATGCCCCTTTACCAGATTCTTTTTATGGAATGCAGAATTAAACTTGCATGCCTTATTTTTCAGGTCCCCAGCACAGTTCGTATCTACCATTTCACTACCTGCCTCCTGTTCATTATTCAAATTACAAATTTGGAAAGCCATCTATCTTTGGCAATGCAAACAGCCCCATGCAGCACCAAAGCTGACAACAGGGATCCTGGTGGCCCAGCAGGCACACAGGTAACTCTCCAAGCTCACACACCAGCAGGAAGAGCAGGAATACCCTAATATCTGGAGTCCTGAACAGAAGTGACCTCAGGAACAGTCTCCCTGTCACAAGCCCAATCAATGATAGACAAAAGAGGACAGCAAACTATCCTGGAAGAAGAACCATTCCAAGATGGCCCAATTTCCCAAAATCATCCAGCTCTGCTACCTCTTCCCAAGTGATCCTAGGCATACCATAGCAAAGACCTCTAGGCACAGGTCCTGAAAACAATAGCCTTTCCCAGGAATATGTTCCTCTTTTAAAACTGAGAAAATGCCTATAGAAAAGTAATCTCCTGAACCACACATAGTTTAGAGGCTGCCAGGGAGGCTAAAGCCACGTTCTCCAGTAAAAAGCCTTCTGTGCTCTACAGGGGGTAGCCCACAGATGAATCTTGGAAAACTGGCAGCAATGGGGAAATTTCCTGTTAAAATTCGGAAAACACCTAACAGCCAGAAGAGTTGAAGAGACAACAGAGAGATTATCCAGTTTGCTCTGGAATTTCCCATGAGCTGGAAGAACATGCATTCTTAAAGCTGGCTCCACGCTCAATAGGAGCGGGGCTTCCAGGTCTCTGAAACACACACTTACCCTGCGAGGAGTGGTGAAGAAAGTTATTTTTATTGAGTCCAGTACCAGCAAATACAGAGACAAGCAGTAAATAGACAGCAATCTTTCCACATAAAGAGCTATTTTTTCCCAAGCAGTTATCTTGATCAGCTAAAGCTGAAACATTATTCATCTAAATAAACCTCGAGATGGAGTATGCTTGCTAAGATTATAAAAATTGTTTGGATAAGTGTAATGAAAATTCACTCTGGATGGTTGTCAATGCACTGCTGAAGGTTTAGCGGACTTTACTAAAGCATAAAACCATCATGGTGCATTTTTATCCTGACTAAGAATGTCATAATCTTGCTGTAATCTTTAGTACATTCCGCAACTTTCAAGGTCAGTATATCTAGATGAAAAATTAACTTCCTTTTTTTAGTACCAACAGAAATGCATTATAAATTCAAAAATTACACCACCACTATAAATTCTGCATATCAGACAGTTATTTTTAGTCAGTCAAACCCAACAGATAGATAAATCCTTCTGTTTAATAGGAACCATTCACAGCTACAGAAATCTCTACTCACTGGCATTAACAGTGGTTTCTACCAGTGATGAAGCATGCAACACCAGACCTGCTGGTCACTGGTTCTCCAGTGCTGAAGTGAAAGAATAAACTCAGACCCAAGAGAGGAAAAGGTGAATTTGGGTGTCTATGAAGAATTACACAAGGACACAGCACACCTATCAGCCAATAGTTTATAAAATTTTATAGGAAATAGAATGGTTTTGGTTGAAAGGGTCATCTAAAGATCATCTAGGTCAAAAGGCCTGCCATGGTAAGAGGGACACACCTTCCTCTTGACCAGGTGTCTCAGAGCCCCATCCACCCTGGCTCTGAACACTCCCAGGGACGGATCTCAGCCACAGCTTCTCTGGGCAACCTGGCGCCTAGTGCTAGTGCCTCACCACCCTCACAAAAAAGAATTGTTTCCAAATATCTGATCTAAACCTACCCTCATTCAGTTTGAAGCCATTCCCCCATGTCCTGTCACTACATGCTCTTTTAAGGAGTCTCTCTCCAACTCTCTTGTACCCTCCAGGTACTGGAAGGCCGCAGTGAGGCCCACCCGAAGCCTTCTCTTCTCCAGGCTGAACAAACACAGTTCTCTCAGTCTTTCCTCACAGGAGAGGTGCTCCAGCCCTGTGACCACTCTCATGGCCTCCTCTGGACTGGCTCCAACAGCTCCATGTCCCTCCTGTGCTGCGGAGCCATGGCTGGGTGCAGCACTGCAGGGGCGTCTCATGGAAGTGGGGCAGAGGGGCAGAATCCCCTCCCTTGACCTAACGGTGTTCTGGATGCAGCCACGCGTCTTCTGATGATATTCAGTGGAAAGCTCAGGGAAGCCAAAGGGTTTGGCACCTTCAGCTGTTTGCTCATACTCTGGGATCTGCTGACCAGTGAAGTGTGGCTGTTCTGGAAAAGGACAGTAACTCGGCACAACGCTTTTATAGGTTTCCAAAATAATGAAACCAAGATGAGTGGCTCCAAAAACTTTATCATGGAATTGGCAACTGAATCAGGTGTCAGAGTACAACATGGAGAGGTCTTGGACATGAATGGTGGCTTCATTTGGCTCTATAAACTTACAGAGATGACCCATACAAAAATGTTTGCTGAATTTCCTGGAGTTCCTGTCAGTACATTCCTTCAGCCTGTCCAGGTTGACCTGAACGACATCTCTGCATTCAACTGCACCCCTCAGCTTTGCATCATCTGCAAATCTGATTGTGCTGCAGTCTGCCTTCCCCAGACACTGTTTTTCAGTTTTTGATGATGGACACAACATACATCTTTCTCTAGGCAACAGGGACAAGTTTCAGTATGAGAAACAGAGACATATGGGATAATTCAGTAAATTACAATTTTTAGTACGTTCTGCCATGTACAGTAATGTCAGACTTTTAAAAGCATAGTTCTAATTTTTGTGTATGCATCTTTAGTTTCTCCTCTTTCAAAAGGACAAATAATTGGGTTAGACTTATAAAACAAATAAATTGAAAACAAAAGTTGAAATTAACCACCATACATTCCTCTGACTAAAAAAGCACAATGCATAAGCAGTTGCATAAGCAGTACAGAGACAAATAGGCAATGTGATACTAGAGACTACATTCCAAACCTTGAAGTTTGTTTGTTTCATGAAGAGCTCCATGATATAAGGAGCACTTAATCCTCCAAGCAATGTATGTGCCTAAAAGTATGCCACTGGCATCAAAGTGTTAGCATGACCACCTCAGTGCAAATCACCAGTCTGTACAAGATAAAGCACTGTAAGCATTTGAACAGAGAAGTAATTTTTAATTAGCAAAGTCCTTTTAGTAGCAGTCACTCTTGCCTGAAACTGATACGAGACAGAAAGGAGGATCGGGTTTTTAAAAATGTAATTATAATGTTTAAAAATATTGGCATTAATAAAGGTTGATAACTGTGTGCATTAAAGAGGCACATTAAATATGTGACATTACATGCACAGATGTATTCTCATATCCTAAATTTGTCAAGCTGGACTGTGATACTCTCATTTGAACATGATTCACAAATCAATGTTCTAGGTGACAGAACTGAAATTCAGACATTCACAACAGCATAAAGGCATTATCCAGCTCTGCAGAGAAAAGTATTTAGTCTTCTAGAAAAGACTGAAAAGTTTTGCTATGTAGTTAAATACAGTGTATACAAGAATTTAAGAAAATGCCTAAATATAACCAGCCAATATTCTTACAACAGAAGAACATGCATCTCCTGCCTGCATTTTTGCCAAAGAAAATGAGGCCTGAAAATATGTGCCTTCAGACAACCTTAGATTTCCTCTAACTCAAAACAGGTGGCAAGTCACAAAGGCTGATCATTTCTGCATGACTTGAACACACACAAGCATATATAGATTGAATTCAGCTTTACAAGCCAAAGAATTTCTTTATTACACAAACACAGCTCCCTGTATACTCTTAGCCAAATACATTTAACCAACACCAAAATTCTGAGCTAACCTGCCACCCATCACTTACCAATGCTTTTGTACTGCCCAACTAAGATGTTCAATATTTCACATGTATCTGTGCATATGAGTTCCTGTGCTGGCACATGCACTGCACATAAACCCTTAAGTTCTCCTACTGATGCCACGCCTAATGAGGCTTGGAAAAGCCTTGAGGATTTTAAGGGTTTTCTGGCTGCTGGTGGTAGGCATTTCTGGTTTGTTGCATTTTTAACTTGTAGCCTCTGAGCCAGTAACATGCTGACATAACTTCCTTCCTCCCTGCAGAAAAACTTCCCTTACTACATTACCAACCTTGAAAGGGATTGATGTTTTAGGGACATCCAGCTTTAGGCACAGAGGCAGAGCCAGCATCTTCTTCAGGAAACTAGTGACAACCTAAGCAGGGGCAGTTATCCAATGAGGAGCACAGGAAGCTGCTCAGGAAACATGAAGTGTCAGACAGCTCAGTTGCAGACTGAAAACCTGAGCTAAGGCATGGGGCATTCACAGAGCTCTCAGTCCCCAGCCCCTGGAAAGGGAAGGTGATACCCTGCACCTGCTGAGCCCTGGGAAAACAACTAGGAGCATTAAGCACTAACTGCAAATCTCTGCACTTGCTACTGCTTTTGTGTTTTTTTTATCCAGGATAAGCAGGCTTTGCTTTTCACAAAAACACGTTCCAGACATGTCAGTATTCCAGACGTTAAACGCATGCTGTGAAACGCAGAAAAGACACTCTGAAAAGCAACCTGACTTTGGGGATATCAAAAGCAGTTTTACAGCACCGAAGAGAGGGATTCATTGTGCCTGAGAACCTGAAGAGTCTTATTCATGACCCTGCCCCCCAGAGGGTAACTGCATCCTGGGTTTCTTAGGGTAATGTGAGGACAACAGAACTGAAGAAACAACCCAATGACCAGAACTACACAGATATTACCAGTTACTAAACTCTCTTCTTTCACAGCTACAATGTCTTGTACAATATCTTGCAATCACCACTTCCCTTCAGTTGCTAAACACAGAGCAATAATCGTAATAATTAATCAGATGATTCTGATAGTCTGTAATTATTGACTAAATATTCCCTGATGTGTTCCTACTTGTTCCTTTCCTCACCCTCAGAACAGAAAGGTCTACAACACCTTGGTTTATATTTTAGGATGATCTTTTCATTCCATCCAGTTTTATGTGAATTTTTTTTTTTTTTTTGTCTATCACACACTGCCAGATAAATTACTGGTAAAACTGAAGTGGTCTCTCCTTACGTATCTGTTCATTATACTACAAAAGGATTTGCACAGTGAAGGCCATCCTTAAAGCTAGGTGTGCAAGAGCTACACTCCTAGCAATACCCAGAACCAAAGGTTTTGAGTTCTTACAGCTTCTTAAGAAGAGATGCATAGAAGAAATATTAGCATAATTAAAATTAATTAGCAAAGGTAGACACACTAGGTGAAAAAAAAATATATTAAGAAACAAAAGCTGGCAGACATCATGTTAGCCTTCAGCCAAAATCAAGCAGCAATGGCTTTTCCAACTTTTAATTTACTAGTTATACCTTTGTGTAAGAATGTCACCAAGATACACAACCAAAAATAAACCTTCCATTTAGGATAAAATTTTTAGAAATCCAAATGGTGAAATCCTGTATCCACTAGAAATACATGAAAAACATGTATAACGTGAAATTATTCTCAAAACTGTCACTAATATTTATCTAATGTATCACAGAGTCACACTAATCCCAAAGTGATTTCCTACAGACACAGCAGTAAATCCAGTTTCTGCGCCAAGAGAAAATTTCTAAGAAACAAACCAATGGTTAATTATTCTATGCCATAAAAATGCACACAGAGTCATCAGTAACAGATATCTGCATCTCAGAATTGCCTCAAGACAGTATCATGTGCATCTTCACAATGCTTTCCTTTTTTGGCAGTGGTGCCAAGTGAGAACCTCGAATCAGAAGGATAAGCAACAGCCATGGCAGTCAGTGTATTTTTCAGTAACAACCATTCTCAGCATTGAGAAGGCAACTGGAAAATACCTGTTAGCAGAAATCCACTTGAGCCAGAAAGCCTTTTTAAATTAGTTCTTCTGCTGCTCAGAAATGAATTTAATGTATTTGCTGCACCTTGCTGTTTCCTAAAATTCACTGTGAACCCCAAATTTAATTGCACGCATCTACCAAGATGGTTTAGCATTACAAAGGATTTACTTATAGGCATGATTTAAATCAAAAACACCCCATTCATTGATTAGCACTCTAATTTTTTAAAAGTATTTCTGCTTTACTTGTTCCAAGCAGGAAGAACATTTATTAATTGTATGAGATGCTCAGATACAATTCCTCTAATAAATTTACAAATTTAGAGGCCACCACCTGTCTAAAGCACAAGGATGAACACTAAAAAAGAGACTGAGGAGCCATGTATGAACACAAAGTTCAGCTCCAGTCTGAGTGCCAAACAGGTACCTCACTGTAAATACATAATCTCACAGGCTGTTACAAAAGTACAGCAAATAAAAAGAAAGAAAAGTCATTCCCATACATATGGAATTTCTCTCCAAAAATAGATTTACCTGAGTTAAAGGATTTGGAAAAATTTACTACTGCTGACCTAAAAAGGTTTTGTTCATTAACCTGCAAATCCTCAAACTACTGCAAATGCTTTCTATAGGAAAATGGAAATGGCAAGAATCTATTGGTGAAAAGAAGGAATTTATTCTTTTCCTACAAACATCACAGGATTTTACAACTACTGCTACTTCTTGTTCAAAAAAAGCTTTTCTGAGCATTTAACAAGGCTTCCAATATTTGTTTTCTGATTTTTTTGTTCTACAAGAGAAAAATATACCAGGTTTCACAAGGTGAAGACATACATATCCAACATACTTATCCACAAGCTTTTCATTTACCTTGTCATTCTAGTAATCCTTCCCAAATTTCTAGTTTGTGTGCTTCCAGACAACAGAGGAATTATTTGTTTATGTATTTTATTACCACAGTTCTATCCTTAACAAATCTTAGCTTTTCCTTTTTTTCCCCACAAACTGTTGCTTACTAAACCAGAGATCTCCAACTCTTTGGCCAAAACACTGCTCAGATGTATTCCAAATTTGTCAAATTAATTCCTAACACAGCAAAGCTTATGCACAGTTCATATCACTTCCTTCACTATGCATGGGTTTGCATTCATCAGCGCTGAATTTCATCTGCCATCTTGCTACTCATGCAACTCATTTGCACTCACAAAATTCTCCCGAGGGTTTCCTCTGATCCTAACTAGATAAACAGTTCTAATAGCTGCAATTTTGTTAACTCTGTAACTGATATTTATTGCATATAAACATCCTCATCTCTAGCAAGGAACACTTTGCCTATGATGAACGCTTCAGGTCTGCACCTTTCGATTTCTTTCAGCTCTCCTGGTCACCACCAGATTCCTGACTGCCCCTTGCCTTGTAATTTCCTTGACCTATTTTGAAGGAGTTTGGCAAAGGACTTGGAATCTTCAAATAAACTGTCAGTGATTCAGCTGTATCCACTGGTTTATGCACTCAGAGAATATTAATAGATTAGCAAGGCATAGTTTTGCTTCATGAAACCAAGAGAATTTTTTTCAGCTACAGTTTTCTACAACTGCATATTTTAATTAGCAGTCTTATTACAAAATGAAACGACTTCTGAGACCAGAACAGAAGCTCCTCTCCAAATCCCCAAATACTGCAGTCCCCCTTACCCTTTTTATTTTATTCCACACAATAATTAAAAATTCAATATCCACTGTGTGTGTCATTCAATGTGATGAGAACGTCAGTTCCTGGAAAAGGAAGAACATGTCAGCAGGATGCATCCTTCTTTATGCGTACGTTGTTTCTGGGCTTTCCTTAAATAACTTCAAAACCAAAAAAAAAAAAGCTTTGGATGAGGTGCCGGTTATGGAAGGATTTACTGAAATGGAATGCAGGACAGAGGAATGAATCCCTTATCCGCTGTGTCACACTCCAGGTCACAAGATAAAGGGATCAGCTGCATGGACTGAGCAGCCTCTCCACCTACAGCGCAGCTGGATCCAGCTCTGAATGCGCCCCCGAACAGATTCACAGGGCAGTTTTCCTTTCTGGAATCATTAACTTCTTCTTTGATATCTCCTTTATCTTTAATTAAAAAAAAAAATCTGCTGTTTGATCAGTTTCACTAGTTGTTCTCGTTAGGTTCTACAACCTTTTTCAGTGCACACACTTCAAAGATTCAATATTTTTTATTAATACAAAAGGAATGCACTAAATGGTCTCTAAGGAAAAGTGCCCATTTCACTCTCCATCCAGAGCTCTAATCACCTGTGCAATTAAGGCCTGACATGTACAGTACTTATTAAATCACTCAGTGTATTTTAGGTAGTAATGATGTCCTTCCTGCATGATTCTGTGTTCTTAATTACTAGAAATAAGTAAGCAGTAAGGGTATTACTAGGAGCAAGCAGGCAGCTAGTACACATAGCCATAAATTTTTTCGTGCCGTGAAAGCATCTCTACTCACATAAATAAGAGACTTCATTCACCATCTGCAAGGTACATCCATCAAGTGAAATGAATTCTAACTCGAATCAATCATCAGTAAAAACAGCACCAAAATTACCCCTTTCAAGGTGCAAAGAAAAATAAAAGGTACCATTTTTCACATGAAAAATCCTAAAGCAGCGGAAGCTTACTGCAATGTGCCCAAATATTGCAGCTGTAAGTAGTATATAGTGCAATAACTACAACATGTAAAATACTGAATTTTACAACAGTACATAAACAAACCAACTCTTCTGATTATAATCATCACACCAAGCTCTTACACTGAGATGCAAAACCACAGTTTCAGAAATGCTGGACTGTTGTGTTCTAAGATGAACTTTCTAAGTAGTAACACGATGCTTCTGGTCTAAAGTTTTTTCTGGAATATGTTATAAATGAAAAGAATCTTGGCAGGTCAGTGTCTCACTAGAACGTGCAATCCTGCATGTCACTGCCGCTTGCTTATTCACTGAAACAACAGATTTCATTACCAAACAAGAAAGAGAAACAAACACAGCCTCCCGCAGTTCCTGCTCCAGGAGCTGCTTCACCTTTCCTTTCCTTTATCACCACAGCCATTGCCAAGACCACGTCTCACGGCGGGAAAACAAAGGAACTGAGGAATTGCTAAGCTGAGCTCAGCTGCCCTCAGTCACCAGTGACGGTTCTCCCTCCTCTTCAGGCGTTTGTTGGAGCAGGGCTCGAGCACTTCCCGGAAGCTCGTGCTGCATTCCACATTACAGCTGGGACTGCACTGGAACAATGAGGAGAGTTTAAAAAGTCAAGCAGTCTCTGTCAGATAAATACCTCCGTGCAGAGCTATCTGCTGACCCCCCAGCCAGGTTTGCCCTGCAAACCTCACGTGGAATAAAACACAGAAACATGGTGGATTTAAAAAATAATAATAATAATTTACGTGAACTGCAGATTACCCATAACGTTGCCTTTATCTAAATCACATTCTTGTTTGAGGCATGAGGGCGCAAGTCTAAGTTTCATTTTCATTTCCCTCGTGGAACTTTTAATTCACTGAAATTCTTGAAATACAAATTAAGCCTGGAATAGAATCTTGCCTGAAGCTAAGCACTTCCTTTCTGTAGTAAAAGAAATCTTTTACTACTAACAAATGCAATACTGAGATATTTTCACTGAGATGCTTTCATTTTCCTCTTATAATAACACTTTTTCAGGAGAGCTTATTAAAAACCTACTTATTTTCAACTGGAAGAAAACAGTTTAATTAGATTTTCACTCTAGGACGCAAAAACACATTTTCACAATTTACATCTTTAAGGTATCTAGATATCTTTCAAAGCAATTCCCGCAGAACTTCACACAGGCATTTCATGAAGGCCAAACATACTGTTATGAAGGATGAACAGAGCAATCATTTAATATATTGATAGAGAAAAATACTGTCAAAAAAGGGGTAAAGAAAATGAGCAAGTTGACACACTGACAATGAAACAAATTTCTGCTTAGGATTTCTTTTCCTGAAAATAAAATGACCGTGTGATAAAGCAGACAAATTTATTTCTCTAGTCTTTGCAGCTGCTGTTTCTCACATTCCAAGTGCCATAACTAAAAGCAGTACATGTGTGGTGTACAGAAAGGCCCTGCTGTACACAACCGCCTTCCTCACCTCCTCCATGGAAAATACGCTCTCCTAGAGCAAAATGTGAAAACATATTCAGACCAACTGTTCATTAACATTGCCATTTTCACCTCTGCCTTTTCAGTAGACAACCAGCTCACCCAACAAACACACCAACTAATCAAAATGATTTATCATAAGAACAGCTACATTGAGTTAATGAAGAGCTGATAGCAGGTCTACTGGGAAGAACTTCCAGGCCTTTAATAACTTTTGATAAAGAGATGTGGCAAGCCAGAAGTGGCTTTTCTACTTCCACAGGTTTCTAGGAACATGCACATTGCTATAAAACAGATGCTGTTGACGAATACCACAGAATCAAGGCACTAAATTACTAAGAAAATATCTTGCATATCTGCCTCTACACATGAGAAAGTGACAGAAACCAAGTGAGTAATGAAAACCATACCACAACCCATCAATAATTTAAATATTAAGAAGAAAAAAATCTATTTTAAAATTAGTTGCTTTCTTCTCCATCTTTTTTCAAATGCAGAGTTGTCAGTAAGCCACCAGTTAGATCAAAGATCAGCTGGAGATCTTGCAATAAATAGGTCTATCTCCTACATTTTTTAAGAAGTAATTATTTCCAGCAAGGTCTTTTAAAAGGTGGAATGTGCACTTTGGTTTTGTTAACAGGCCACAGCAGCAAATGCAGCTGCTGTTTGTTCTGGGCATCTGAAGATCTCCTGGTACCACCAGCCAGACCGATGAACAACATCCAGAACCAGTTCCCAGATTAAGCACCCTTAGGATGTTGGGCAGAGAGCTGGAAAACCACTCTTCAGAGTTACCTGTAAGAAATCAGCTACAGAGTTAATCAGAGCACATGTGTGACCTGGCTCACTGAATGCGAGCTGTGCTGGGATGCAGCTCTGCCCCTCTTGCTCAGCAGCAGGGCCCTGTTGCAGAAGCTGCTTTAACTGAGATGTAATCTCACTGCAGATCTTCCTGCTCCTCATCAACCTCTGCACTCTATGATACATAGGCTGCTGACAACTGCAGGTCCTAGGGAAGGCACCAGGAGCTGTACAGCCCAACCTCCTGCTCTAAGTATGATAAACACCAAATTCAGACCAGATTGCTCAGGGACTTATAAAGTCAGTCTTGAAAACCTCCAAGGATGGAGACCATAAAGTCTCTTGGACAACTTATTCCAGTGCTTAACTTTCCTTATGATGCAAGCTTTTGCCTTGCTTGGCTTACAACCCCTCTTACTTCAACTTATACCCAGTGCCTCTTGTTGTCCCATCACATGGCACTGAGCAGAAACTGACTCCATCTTCTTAACAGCCTCCATGTAGGCATTGGAAAGCTGCTGTTCAGTCATCCCAAAGATGTCCCTTCTCCAGTTTGCAGCCTCTCCTCATGGGACAAGTCTTCTAGGCCTTGACCAGACCCTCTTGGCTGTCCCCCTCTAGAAGAGCTCCATTTCATGGACATCCTTCCTGTATTGGGGAGCCCAAAACCAGATGGAGCTTTTTGGATGGATCTATCAAGTGCTGAGTAAAGGACTACAATGATCAGCTCCCTCAGGCTGCTGGCTGTGATCCTCTGAATGCCATTTGGGATGCTGCTGGAGATCTTTGCTGCCAGGGCACACTCTGGCTCACGTTTAGCTTGCTGTCTAGCAGGACCTCGAGGTCATTTTCAGCAGAGAGGCTTCCCAGCCAGTCCGTCTCCAAAATGAAACACGACACGTGGGTCTTCCGTCCCAAACACGGGCTTTGCATTTTCCCCTGATTCATTTCATAATTCTTTCCCTGGCTCACTCCTCCAGCCTCTACAAGCTCCTCTGGATGGCATGCATCCCTGACCCTGAGTGTTGTGACTCACACATCCTCTAGTACCAGATTCCAGTATCTGCTGGAAGCCAGAGCCTTGCGGTTTCTCCCTGTAACCAGTGCTAACCAGCTCCTGTAGCAGAGACATGCTTAAATGTCAATTCACTTCAACCAAGACACGGTTTGGAGCACCAACTGGTCAGATATTTGAAATGAGACAGTGAAAACAGTGAAACCTAGATGGTAAATACCTGACTAAATGTATGCTTTTAATGCCAACACCAGAAACAGAAAAAGCACAAGAGAAAGTTTTATAGTCATCAATGCACTACACGCATCCATAGGAAAAAATCTGCCCCCAGAACTCATGACTGACTCCCATAATACCTGTTAGCCTATTTACAAAACTGATGTTAATAATGATGTCTTAAAGATCTAATTATACTATCAAGAGTAATGAGTAAACTTACTTTTCAAAACACATAAGGAGTAAATTACCAAGTGTTCATAGTTGAGAAAAAATTGAAGTGTTCATATTTATCTATAATTCTAATGTCTCATCTGAAATAATTGCTTCCAGAGCCAGCAGGTTTGTGGGTTTGTAATAGAAATAGTATCCCCAGTAAAGGAAAATCTTAAAAAAAATGTTAGAAGGATATACTGCCAACAGAAAGGGAAAAAAAAAAAAATCTAAGAAAAATACTCTGCCTGGTCATTTCCAATGAATCCACATGAAAGTGTTCACAAAGCCCTGTGGAAATGTACATCGACATATAACAACCTTTAACAAGCTTCTCACCCAGCTCTATAGTGTTACACAAATTTGTCTTAAACAGAGTTTAAGACCAAGAATGATTTGATACAAAATAAAATCAAATTAAATATAAAATATCAGCTACTGTTCTGAATAGTGAATAAATTACTGTATTCATTGAATACAACACATTGAGAAAGTATATGTAAGATAAAAATAGTAAAGAGCACTCCTTGAGTCTATGTTGCTTCCATTTAAAGCATACAATTATTTATTTATATGCATTTTAACAGCCACAGTAAAAACACAATAAAACTTTCAAAGTCACTGCTGTTTTCACAACCCAGAAATTCTAAAAAGGGATAAAAACTGTCAGATTTTTATTTTACATATATTCATACACATATCTATTCAGTCACACTGACTAAAGTCAACTCTAACTGTGACCCATGGCGTTCAAGGATTAGGTTCATGACCTCAGAACATTTTAATTCTTTTCCAGATGAGGTTATTAATAATGTTTACTGTAGTTGAAAGCACTGCACATAAATTGCAGTCTTGTACAAAATTTATGGCATGCAGCAGTGAAACTAGAGCCTGAAATCTTAAAAGAAACAACCCCCCCCCAAAGCCCCCAATAACAGTACTTTTGTGCCCCAATACTGCTACAGCTTTTAAGTAAGCTCTCTTTGTTTTCTTACCAAAAGTGGGGCACAGCTGCATCCCAAAGTGAATGTATAAAAATGCTCAGACAAGCATTCAAGTTTAACAGCACCATGTACAGTTTTCCCAATCTGCTTTGAAAATATCTGTGATATTCCTTTACTAAAATACCTGAAATACCTACCAGAGCAAGAAAAAAAAATAACATCCTTCTCATCACCTCAGGTACTCTCAGAAAAGATACATTATCTTCTAGCAAAACCTGAAGAAAATGTAAACAATACAAATATACAATACACAGTGAAAACATACACAAACTAATTTCAAATACAAAGGATAACCACAGGAGGTTTAGTATGGGAATTTCAATACAGTTCCTACTTAGGAAAAGTCAGGCAGTGACAAGCAGCCCAAGCTCCAGAGTTCTGTTCCAAATGAACACAAGTGAGCTGGCCACAGGCTTTTACGAAAGTACACTCTTGCCAGATTGATTGAAAAGTTTAGAGACAAAATCCCTGCTTGGAAAACTTAATTAAAACTCTAGTTCTTTTTCAACATTTCAACACTTTTTAATTACGTGTTCCCGTATCAGACAGAAATTGAAAAGTCAAGCAAAAAACTGACAGCAAGTACATAAAAACAGAAAGATCAGCATCCACAATAACCATTCCCTCCTCCTCCTCCTGCCACATCCCAGTGGTGGCCCACATAGTTCCCTTGGTGAGCCGTGCCCAGGCTCTGCTCCTTGGAATGTGATGCTGCGGCTCCTCTGCCAGGAAAGCAGCAGGTCAGTCAGGCTGTGCTGGGGCAGCCAGGCCACACAACACAGTCCTACTCCAAGCCTCTGCTTCTTTCTCAGTACAGAGAAGTCTCACATTAAGAGAGCATTATTCCAAGACAGAACTCTACCAGTAGCCTTGACCCTCTTCCCACAGAGGACACTCTCACAGTGGGAATGAACCCAACTTGTAAGGAAAAGCAAATTCTAAAGGCAGGGGAGTAGGACTATAACTCATACTGGCAAGAACCTGTAGCAATTTGCTTGTTAGAAGTCAGTGTGATAAAACTCACGTAGACTTGGCTGTTTCTAGTCTGGGAAGTGGTGATGAGTTGAAGCCTGTTGCTGTCAGAGTGCATCACTCAGCAGTCATAATTATATTTTGAAAGCAATCAATTAACTGTCAGGGGGGAAAGTTCTGTCCAAGATAAGGAGAACAGAAGTACACTTTAACTCTAGCAAGTTACATATACAACCCAATTAGAAAATGATTGAGAAATGTGGCAGAGAGATCTGCTAAGGAATGAAGATCAGAATCATCAAACCATGGAATATGGTGAGTTGGAAGGGACCCATCAGGATCATCAAGTCCAACTCCTGGCCCTGCACAGGAAACCCCCTTGTCCCACCATGTGCCTGAGGGCTTTGTCCAAACACTCTTGAACTCTGTCAGGCTGGTGCTGTGAGCACTGCCCTGGGGAGCTGCTCCAGTGCCACACTGCCATCTGTGTGAAGGACATTTTCCTGATATCCAGCCTAAACTTCTGACACAATTTCAGGCCATTACCTTGAGTTCTGTCACTGGTCACCAGAGAGAAGAGATCAGTGCCTGCCCCTCCTCACACCCTCATGAGGGAGTTTTAACTGCAATGAGGGTCTGTCCTCACTCTTTTCTCCAGGCTGAACAGACCAAGTGACATCAGCCACCGCTCAAACAGCTTCCCCTCCCACCTCCCAACTTCATATTTCCCATCTTCATGCCCTCCTTTGGTCACTCTCTAATAGCTTTATATTTTTTCTATATTGTGGTGCCCAAAAACTGCACACAGGACTCGAGGTGAGGCCGCCCCCGTGCAGAGCAGAATGGGATAATCCCCTCAATTACTATTAACATATGTTTCATCGTGCATCAGAAGGTGAAAGCTTCTAAAAACTCATCATGACAATGGCTAAAATAACAGCAAAGGCAAAATCCCTCAAAGAGGACTGAAAAAAGCCCTCTAAGCTGTCTTTCTATGTTATAGTTTCATAGGGGGGTTTCTGGGGAAGTCCCCAGAACAAAATGGTGTTTTGGAGGGGAAGACACAGAAGATTACAAAAAAGGAAAATGAAAGTATCAGAGAGGATGACTCCAAGTAATCAAAATATAAAATTAGATAGCTCTAAATTGTGGGTTTCTGAAAACAAGACAAGATAGGGTTATTGGAAGTAAGCAAATGCTTCATCTGTTTTTAAAGCATTATCCAGAAACTCTCATTGCAGGTAGCAAGCATGCAGAAGATGTCAAATTACAGAACTAGTAACCCTACAGAAAAATAAATTACACTGGATAAGAATCAGAAGTGCTTCTCTACAGCTAAATCATAAATCATGCATCTCTTAACAGCTCTTCAACAGTAAAGTTGGATGTTGTAAATGGATGTAAATCGATGATGTACTCAACACAATAGAATCACTTAGTAAAAAGTCTTTTAGCAGGACCATTCACCAAAAAAACTCTCAATCAAATTAAACTGTCATGGTATAGGAGAACAATTCTCTTTTGAAGTAGTATGCTATTTTTAAAAACAAGAATGAATGGTTGGTTTTCCCCAAGAGATGCAAATTAGATCTCTGCTGGGCTTTGTGTATGTGTCATAGGGGCTGATTGACTTAGGGCTTTTTGTTTTGGGTTGTTTTGTTTGTTCTGTTTGTTTGGAGGTTTGTTTTTTTTACAGATAACTTCTGGACATCTCACAAACATTCAGTGGTAAATCTGTCAGGTCTGGGGACAGTAAAAAAATCTGTAACAGTCAATGCTAAAGTCTTCTGTGATCGTTCATGAGAGGGTCCTACAATACCAGTAAGCAGCTGGGTAACAAAGCATTACACATTCCCTAACTGAGAACAGGAAACTAAAGCTCATGAAAAAAGAATCCTGAAGATGCATATGCAACACTAGACTTCTTGTTACCACTCAGGAAAGGGAACTTGAAACATGGTTCACTTTAATCACGTTAGCTCAACTATCAACTGTGTAATAAACCTATTTCTCTGTTCCACTGCTAGTTCTGCTTAAAACAGCCTTCCAAAATTCATAGGGTTCCCACAGCACTAATACAGACACTTCAGGAAAAGGAAGGTGGCACACACAGAGCAGTAACGCTTTGCAGAAATTTACTGTCAGCATTTTGCCACAGGTTGATATTTAAACAGCAAGTCACATAATCATAGAAAGCTTTGGATTGGAAGGGACCTTAAGGATCTTCTAAGTCCAACTCCCTGCCCAGGAACAGGGACACTTTCCACTGTATCAGGCTGCTCCAAGCCCCATCCAACCTGGCCTTAAACACTTCCAGGGATGGAGCATCCACAGCTGCTCTGGGCAATCTGTGCCAGTGCCTCACCACTCCCATAGTGAATCTTCCTATCGTCTAATCTAAACCCACTTTCCTTCAGCGTTTGAAGCCATTTCCCCTTGTCCTGGCACTACCTGCTCTTGTAGAAAGTCCCTTTTCCAGCTCTCTTGTAGCACCACTTCAGGCACTGGAAGGCTGCCAGAAGGTGGTTTCCCTTGGCCTTCCCATGCTGCACACCCCCAGTTCTCTCAGCCTTTCCTCACAGGAGAAGTGCTCCAACCCTGTGATCATCTTGGTCTCCTCTGAACTCGCTCCAACAGCCCCACGTCCTTCCTGTGGTAGGGAACCAGAGCTGGATGCAGTGGTCCAGGTGGGATCTCACCAGAGCAGAGCAGAGGGGCAGAATCCCCTCCCTCACACCTGCTGCCCACACTGCTTTTTGCAGTCTCAGCAGAAAGCACACACCCCCTGTGTGCACTGTCTCCCGTGCTGGGCTCTGAAATATATAGGTGCACTTTGCAAATCTCATGTACACATTTCTAGATTGCATCTCCAATTAGGTAATTGGCTTTCTCCTCTCCCTCTGGATCAGTGCTGGCACAGAGAACTGCAGCCTCTCAAACAAGAAATAGGGGGTAAGCCCCAAAGAAGGGGGTAACTCAAACTACAACAAAATGACAGTAAACTCCTGAGCACCCCATTCTTACCTCATTCAGTGCAAGACATCACATAGTGTGAAACTGAAACAGCACATTCTTTTCTGCCACACTTAAAGCCAGTCATCTGAAGAGACAGGAGTCATTAAGTTTCCTTCTTTGAACGCCCTTCAGAAACCACTACTCAGTTCAAGCCCTCATTTAAATAAGGTTTCCACTGTAGTGAGGTGCTTGCAACAAACACGTAAGGCATTAGCCATAATAGGTGAAATAGTGCACATAAATATGCTGTTACCTAACTCACCATAGTAAATTCATACTTTAAAAGGAAAGCTTATAAGCACTATCATATTTAAGCAATAAGACATAGGAGGGTGTGCATATGCTGTAATAATGACACACCTTAATAATATAAGAAGTATGTCAACTATTATCCCATTCTACACACCCTAAAATGCTTCAGCATAGATCCCATCTATGTATTTAACAAATAATTAGGATACTTTAAAAAGATGTCTATTTAGTGGCTGATAAGCTCAAAATGCTTCATTAAAAAAAAAAGCCAATACATAAAATATGCCACCAAATACTCCTTTTCAAGTAATGCTTTCCAAACATTTCTTTTCATGATCAAACTACAAATACAGACTGTTAAAAAATACTTGCATCACTAAATGTAATTAGATCCTGCAAGAAGTTAAAAAAGGAAGAGCCAATGAAAACCTCTCGTTTTCAGTAATTTTGAAGTATTCTTGAAAGCTTAATGATGAATTTTGAAGGAAAGGTACATATAAAACCTTTAAGTTCTTCCTTTTTTTTTTTCTTTGTTAAAACTGCTTCTGTCTTTAATTATCAACAACCAAAGAAATAGTTCAATAAAAACATCCCACTTAGGTTATCTCTGTTAATTCTCAGTCTGAACTCAGGGGCTGGAGTTTAGTGGTTTTAGCTGAACTCTTACACACAATACTACTTGCAGTCTAAAGCCAAAGTCAGCACAAACATCTGACACTTGATTACATTTCCTTTATTATATCATTGTTCACCTTGGATCAAACTGAAACCTTTTGGAAAATGTATTATTGAACACTTCACAAAATACTATCTACTTAGCCTCTGCCACACAAAATACAAATATAATTATGTTTGTGGTAGCCAGAATATACTAAATTTAACACTGATGTGCCTCCACTTTAAATCAAGCTAAAATATGTTTAAATATTTATTAATTGCATATGATTCCACAGAAATTATTATGGCAAAACATTTTTCTCAGGCATAACAACTCAAATAGTTACTTTCTTCAGCTAAGGCACACTAGTACAAAAAACTGATATCAACAATCTTTCAAGCCTGATCAAACTTCACAAGGTTATTGTTATTTAATGTATTTCCATTCACTTAATCACTCTTTGGTTATATAAAATGGAAGCAGTTTCCCAAGTCACATGAAGTTTTCGCAATTGTATTACCCAAACCCACAGAAAACTGTAGATATGTATTTATTACAACAGTCACAGTTTTCCAACTACACAGCTGGAAATGCTGCTCCTCTTTTGGATGAAAGACATTCCGATATGAAATGACCAAAACACATCCTTTTAAGTAACAGTATTGATGAAAGTGTAAAAAGAATCAAATCTTGAATTTCAAAATTGGAAACTTCAGCTATACTTATATAAATGATTCAGCCATAACCCAAATCAGCAAGTGACTTTTCAGAGTAATTTTTGCTCCTCAGTGCCAATACAATAACTCGCTGTGGAGGCTGAAAAGCTGCTCATGCAGAAGTGGCTGCTGCAAACACACACTGGTTGTAGGAGCAAAATATTTAAATTGGGGGGAGGGGGAGAATATCCTCTCCACCCACTTTCTGCAAGGTCTTGCCAGTTCCTCTGCTTTTTGGGAGAAGCAGATCAAATCCAATATACAAGACATGAACCAGATATGAAAATGGTCCAACAACAAATCTTCAAAATTGCAAATGCCAACAAGTCTCTACAAGTATATTACCAGGCCAGAATGCAGGAAAATCCTTGTGAAATAAGGTTTTCTGGTATGCAGTTATAGCAAATAATCATGAGGTGATGCCGAGAACTAGACAAATCTGGTATTCAAGGAATGTTAAAAACATTGAGGTCACGAATGCACACTGTAACTTTAGTACTCACTTCTTATCCCACTATTTTGACATTAAATCTAATTCATTCTTCATTCTAAGCTTATAAGCCATGATTTTAATGAACATCTCTCTTGTCCACTGCTATAACACATGTCAAAAAGGAAACAATATAGTTAAAAAATGAAGTGAGCTTGATTCTGCATATGCCATGTACATGAGTATTGCTTGTTTTTAAAATACATTATACCATACATGTGCCAGCAAACTAAAAAACAGATATCTCTCGGATCAAAATCTTGAATTTATTTACTTTTTTTTTAGAATAATGCTTCCTGAGCCCCTAGCTCACAGGTAAGCCTAAGAAAAAGCACCAAAATCATGACTGCACTGGGCATTTTATTACTAAAAGAATATTTGGGTTTATTATAATCCAGTGTAATATACTGCATGAATCCACACAAAGTAGTTACATAATCCAGCCTTGTCCTACCAGTCTGTTTCACACACACTAGAATGGATTTGTGTTGAACTGCCTTTACTTAGTTAAAGAGCTAAAACTACACTCTGAAGACACAGAGACCAGGGGAGGAGAGGGAGAGGGACATGAGCAGAAAGTTGAAGCCATTTCTTATATTAAATTTCCCACAATTTATAGCAGACCGACAACAGAAATACTAGCAGCTCAGTAAAACAGCAGATAATTTTATTTGGAGGTGGGAGGTATGACTACATATTGTATATTATATTAAAATTGCTTCAGTCCTAATTTTATATATGTACTAGTTGCTTTTGTCCAAGTAACTTGGCAGAGATTCTAATCAGAAATACACCTTCAAAAAACAAGACTTTCTTGACCTGAGGATAATCAACACTGGTCAGTAACAGGGCATGATGTGCTTTTCTGATCTCCTTTTGATGATATAAATAAAAGATCATTTCACATCCAAGTTAAGGAAACAGCCAGTGTAAAGGAAAGATGGGCAAGCAACCTGGGGACATCTTTATGACAAAATCCAGACAGAAAAGTTTCTTCAAAAGAAGCAGTAGTACCTTAGAGCATCAGCAACCCTTATGTTAGAAACAAAAATCCAAGAAGGGCAGAAGGGGGAGCAGGGGGAATTTGCTTTTCTCTAGGGAAACATGCAGAGACCAAGTGATATATTAAAGGAAAACCTGAAAGACTTGTGATGCTATCTAGTCAAGGAAGCTAAAGTTCCAAACACTATCCAAGAGAAGACTTGGGTGCCAGAGTTCTCCCTCTTTGCCTAAATTCACTCCACAGCTCAGATTTAATTAATTGCAGGCTGAGCAATAGCTACAAACTGTGCAAGGATCACCACATGAGCAGCATTAGCCACAAGTAGAGCCTGAACTGCCTCCTCTCCAAATCTGCAAGCTGGAACTTCAGAGATCCCTATTAGCAGCCAGTTGAAATGCTTCATTTATTACTCTATTTCTGATATAGAAATAAACTTCCTCTTTAGTTTATGCTGGTATCCATGGCAGCTAAATAAAAGCACCTATTCAAGTGATGCTCTGACAGTGTGTCCTTGAAAAACAGAGACGCTGCAACCCAACAGACCCAAGAGAGGTCTCTCTTAGCAACATTAAATAAAGTTCTAACACTCCATGGATCAGCAGCACCATTAGCACTCATCTTAAAAATCTGCCACTTCTAAAGGTTTTGGCCTGCACTGGTTTATTTCTGACATCCACAGAGCAATGAGGACAGAGAAAGAAAGGCTTTGCCAGGAGCAGTCCAGGTAAGCTGCTGGTAAAACTACTGGTTCCACACTTGGAATTCATTACCAAAAGCCATGCCTGTAACAGATTCCCACTAAGGAGAAGTTCAAACACAAAATTTCTTCTTGGTGACTAGCACTAAAATAAACACTTACAAATCACATCTGAATATAGTTATATTTTTCTTCTTCCTCTTAATACAAACTGTATTTTGCATATAAAAGTACATTATTTCTTTACTCTTTTACCTTATTATGACCAACCCCAAACTGCTGTTGCAACAAATATATAGAAAATTATTATTTATTGACATCTACTTAAAGTAAGATTTCTTCAGTAAAATTCTCAGTCATTTACCAAATCCATACTGAAGTAAGGATCAGCCACACCAGAAATTATGAAATACCACATTACTAAAGAATGATACAGGAGGAAGAAGGCCATCTAAATAGCCTAGCCACCTTTCGTATCTTCTAACCTTCAAGCTCATTCATAAACTTCTTTTCCAACTACAAATGCCAGGTTTTGTATAAAAGAAAACAAATTGTTGCATGTTACTGGGCATAGACGAGTCAAAGCAAGTTGTACAATAAAACCTGCAAATTTCAACGTGGCTCTGCCAATTCCATGCAATCAGCCAAACACCAGCTCCACCACGCTGCAGTGAAACAATATTAAGCAGTGTTTGTTTTATAAACAAACAAGACAGCATCCCAACCTCAGGATTCCTAAACTGAGCTCTGTTTGAGACTTCAGTTATGGTGCTGCTGGAGGCCAACAGGCTACTTTTGAAATTTGTTAACAAAAAAAAAAAAAAATGGGAAATAAACTTCCACGACCTTTGCCAAGGATTCTGCATGGCACAGCCTCAGTCAGACACTGAAGCACTGAGTCAGCTGCTTTCTGCATGGGTGCTGTGTCAGGTGTATGCCTGCAGCCACTCTGACCTGTATGGAATCTGGAAATCAGAAGTGATACCAAGTGGGAACTGCAGAAAGCCTCTGCACTGATCTTTCTCTGTTTGGCTTCAAACTGGATAAGGCAGTGATAAAATGAGCTGTGACCCACAGAATGCACAAAATTGTGAAGTATGATCACAAGACTTATTAATGTTATTTTCTGTTCTTTGGTGAACACAACTAGGACACACCTTTTATCATTTATTATGAATAAGCACTTAACACTGTATAAAGGCTTAAAAAAAGTTTTCAAGTTTAAGCAGCCAAGCTTTAAAACCACTAAGATGATTTAAACCAGAAGAAACCTGCATCAAAACACAACAAAATTTATGTAGTGTACAAACTAAAAGGTCGGTCAGTTTGGGGAGTTGGGGGAATATAATGATTTACAAGTACTACTGATTAGAACTTAGCATGAAAAGTATCACCTTTAACAAAACACAAACCACTAACAAATTTGTTCAGAAAAAACAAGTAAAATACCCTTTATTTTCCATTAATCTGTTTTCTTGAACTATTAGAAAACATTCCAAACTGATTTACAGTCATAGGAATCAACTTCACAGATAAATTATTTCTGGATTCCCAGAACACATTCAGCGACCCAGTTCAAGTTTCACAATCTTGTCTCCAGCCCAATAGACTGTGTTTGATTAGATGCACATCATCTGCCTTTCTGCTCCTTTGCACAACCCCAGAGAGGATCGCTTTGTGACAACTGGATATATGGTTATAAATTCAACACACAGCACTCCTGGCTTACTCCAAAACCACACAAATTCTCAGCTCCCTGCACAAACACACAGAAAAACCAAACCAACCAACCAAAAAAACCCACAGAAACATCAGTAAAAACATGTCTAAATTACAGCACTTCAAGCGTCAAAGCAGTTCCAACTTCTTACAGAAAGCTGACAGATAATCTGTAATAAAGAGCTGAAACAAAACATAGGAATTTTAAACAACAAAATGGAAAGTGGTCCTGAGGTAATTCAGTAGTTTTCAGGATTGTAACATTTGTCCAATTGTCTCTTCCTCTCTGGTAGTTGTAGGAAGATGACCCAATGGTGACATAAAGTTTGCTGTGCCTAACATGCCTGAAAATCCCCCCAGAGAACAGGTCTCATCTCCCATCATAATCCAAAACATTTCTTCATTCAACTCCATTCTGATGTCCCAGTCTGGTACCTTCCATGGCTCTTTCTTCAGAGAAGCAATTGAGAAGGCACACAAGAGAGCCAGGACCTTGGCTTTTCAGATCCACAAATCTAACAAGAACCTCAGAAGATTATCCAAGCAATTCCCCTTTCCATGTCATACTATTAGCCTCACATGTCATCCTCCATCAGAAACAAATACTGCTCAAAATTTTCATTCTAAATAGCATGAGCTCCATCTGTTTAAACATTTATTACTGTTTACAGCAAATCTCCTTTGCTAAAGAATCCATTCACTCACCCTGTTCTCAAAGGACAAGGAGAACAGTTTATCCTCTTCATTTTATTTATCTGAAGTCTTCTCATGTCTAACCTCTGGCCATCTCAGAATAGTGCTCACCTTTATTCTTTGATTCATGCTGAGCTCACCTTTGTTATTCGTGGAGACAGATGGGTAAATGCAGACACTGTACACAACTAACTTAGGTACAGCCATCTGCATATGGCACGAGGAAAAACTGGAAATGAATTTTGTGTAATAACAGAACTGGATGTTACAGTGCACAAAAGTACATTTCATTCAACTCATTTCTGGTTGAGTCAACATAAAATCCGTGCTGTAAACCCAGAAGGTGCAGCACTCACAGGAGTTTTGGCTGACTTAGAAATGTACACTGCTTTGTGTCTTTCCAGTTAAACTGCTCTTCTGCTGCTTGCACTCCAAACTTACATGGATTTGTGCTCATATAGAATTATTCTGAAATAATCTTCAGGGATAATTAGTCCAACGTGGAATACATCACTTGGGCTAAAGAACCTCCTCTGAGGTTAAGGATATGCTCAGCTTTTCAAAAACATCTGTCACTTTACAGTCATGGGCTGTATGGGCTTGTATGGGCTTGCATTCACCCAAGTTGACTTTCAAGTTTAAACTAACACTTTTGGAAAAACACAAAGCACATCCCTAATCAGGCTATTGATAAAGTTGAAAATAATTAACACCATAATTTTTCCCCATAATTTTTGCTCTCACATATAAAACAACCGGATTTCTGCTCTCCAGTCTTTTTCTGGAGATACAGCCATTTTCATATCATGTGTTTGAGATGTATGTTGCTCTCTCTTTTTAGTCAAGAGTACTTCAAGAGTTTGGTTTTTTTAAGGCAAGGAACAACAAAAAATACTCAAAATACTCAAAATTCAGAACCTTCAGGAAAAGCAGGGTCTCCCAGGAGACTTATGACAGACAAATCTGTAAGTTACAAGGTGGAAATCTTCTCACAGAATTTTGTGAATGTTACAACCTCATGACTTGACTGGGGGTCTCAGTGTCCTCTGCAGACTGTTACACAAAACCCCCAAGCAGAGACTTAGGGAGAAGTCCATGTTGCAATCTTTCCTCTAACTTTTAAACAAGATGAGAAAAACTTATGGAGCGGTAAGAAAGACACTGAATCACACACAAAGCTTGTGTGGACAAGACCATCTCAAGCAGTCAAGTATTATCTGTGGAGATGGCAGAGATGAACAACGAAGAAAACCAACCCAAATCATTCTGTGATTCTAAAAACATCTGCACTTCTTAAGAAAGCTTGTAAAAATGGCCTTTTCCTCCAGAAGATCTGAAAAGAATTTAACTTAAAATGGAAGTGTGTGGATCTTAAAACACCATGATAGATGCAAAAAAGGTTACACTTCAATGCACTCCATTGAAAGATTAGAGAGGTGAAAAAGAGTAGAAATTGCAAACAGGTGTCACTTCAATTTTTTACCATTTCTACCAAAACTGTTGACTGTAGTGCTCTGAGGTGGTTATTTTTCCAACTCAAAACAAAACTAAGAGTAGATAAAGCATATTAATTGAACCCTTTGAGAGCACTTAGTCAAGGGAGACAACGTTATACTACACAAGGACTACTTGCAAGTAATTAGTTACCAATATCAAATTATTTTATTAATTAGTCTACAAAATCCAGAAGCTAACATCCATTCAGTAAGACCAGATTCTAAAACCAGAATGTAACTGTTTAACAGCACAGCAGAAATGTAACTGTAAAATACACCACATTAATGGCACTCTAAGTTGTCTAGTGGAGGCTGATACGTTCAAAGAATAGAAGCTGAGTCCAGAAACACTCTGATCCAAAAAAAAAAAAATTAAATTGCTGTACTTTTGCTATCATCTGTTTCCTACCAAGTGCTGAAAGCACCTGTTCTGTAATACGAGAATAAAAACAACACAATGCATTTTTAAGTGCTACACTGAGCTCTACTGGGCAGCTGTTCATTGAAGAATTACATATGCAATGATTCTTGAGAGGTTAAAAACGTTTGAGGGGAAAGAAGGGAAAAAAAAACCCCCACCAAATAAAAATCTCTGCAGCTGACCAGGTGCACTGAAGGTTAAATGGATGTTATAGACAGCTCTTTATTCAGGTCCTTAAAAGCATTAATCTTTGAGAAAAATTGGCTTACAGATCAGCTAGCTAAGACTGAAGCATTTAAAGATTAACTCCCTTAAAACTTTAATCACTTCAGGCCTTAACTGTCTAATCTGCAACCCGAGTTGTCTCTTATGCCTTATTTAAAATAAGCAGTGAAATGTTCAAGCATCGGATTTTTTCCTCAGAAAGGATGCCTTATACCAAGGTGGCAAAACAAAAATAATACTAAGAGATCAGCACTTGAATTTTAAAAGTATTGCTTTTTAGTGAACGTGTAATGGTTTCCACAGACTCTGCAGTGGAAATTTTCAGAAGTTCAGGAGTTCTGTAAAACTTTTCTACTTGAAAATCTGGCTGCCTGTTAAGTGCCTTCGATTGAGTGCAGCTTTGAAGACAAATGAGCTGTGTTTTGGTAGGCTTTTTCTGATAGCTTTTTTCTCCCCATTCCAACTGTAAAGCTCCAACAGAAGTAAGTATCAGTTAAAATCTCAGAGACAGAGCTGTAACTCATAAATTATGTATGTAAAAAGAAGTGGAAATTTGTACAAGACCAACTAGATCAGTCAGAATACAAACACCATTCCTTACTCTCATTTGTTTGCATTTTTTTGTATCCCAGGTTAGTTGGAATTTGAAAGGTGAATCCAGTTTTTCATAAAAGACTTATTTCACATGCATTTAAGAGTTCATGTCTCAAGCAAAACAAAGGTGCAGAAATGCTGAGCTCCATGGCAAGGGCTGTACACAAAGGAGGAATAAGCTGATTCCAACAACTCCAACTCCTCCTTCAGAAAGACACCATCCAGATCCCAAAAGGACATGTGCAGCCTTTGCTTCTATCTTAATGTCAAAACACATGTAAGTGGTCTTCAAACGGTTGTATTAAATAGCACTTTCTATCATTTAAAAGTAAATGTTATAATTTAAGTAATTATTTAGATAGGTGATTACCTTGTCTAGAAATACATGTTAATTTCTATACTTGACCACACTTGAAAGCCAAATTACTAAATCATGACACTACTGCTGACACCACCACCAGTTAAGAGTGGGAAATTTCCTTCCCTGCTACTCACGAACTGCAGAAACATCACATCCAGTTCAAACTCAAGACAATATAACTGTTTCTAGGATGACTTTCACTGGCCTCATTAAGATCAGCCTCCCATCACTGAGTAATGCTGATGACACTTAGTTTAGCTAATTTAGCCCTGGGACAAAAATGACTTTACAGAGTAACATTACATACCAAAGCTTCCTCTGATGTATAACTAATTAGGCTGTCTAGAAAGTTACACAGCGGAATTAAAACTGCATTAGAAATAAGAAAAATATGCAGAAATGTAAAGCTAACTCATTCAACCAACACACCCTCTCAAGCAGTCTTTCTACAAGCAAGAACCAGAGGTTTGATTGTCCTAATCTTACACTGCTCTATGTGTCACCTGACTTTACAGAGTTATTTTCACACTTCAAGCTGCATCTGAGAAAACTTCTCAAAAACAGACTATGGAGAAGGATACCCAAACATGTTCATTTAAAATATCATGGGGGGCAGCTATCAGATTGGTATGTCCTAACTGCATTCTTTCAAAAACCAGTCACTGAAATGCTTTTCTGAGCCAAATACTTTATTAAGAATGAGCATAAATCTCTCTTTACCCCTCAAAGTCAGCTTACTTCCATGGAACTGGAAGAAACTCACTCTGACTTGCATTTGTCAATAAATTGTAGATGGACTGCTATTGTCAAGTAAAATGAAGATGCTCAGGTTCTAAACTGAAATTGTTCCTTCTATTTCTCTTGAAAAGCCCACAAAACACTCTAGCAAATGGAAGAAGAACATTTTATTGCTTCTGAAGCAACACTCAATATGTATGATATATAACATTAAGAAATATCATATCTTACTCACAGGTACATCACACAATTTAGCAAATGGTAAAGAAGTCTTTAGGCCCCAAGCAGTTCTGTAATTATCAATAATCCATCACAAAAAACTTCAGGTATGTTTCACAGCAATTTGCAGGTGGCTTATCAGTTTCTGCACTCAGTTACATACTGAACAAAGTTTCAAGCTTCAAAGTCTTTAGTGAAAAGGCAAATGCAAAAAGTATAAGGTTAAGAAAAATCTATTTAGGCAATTTCAGGGGATGCAGACAAGAAAGAGGTATAAAAAAAACCACTGACCAAGACCTGACACCATCAGTCCCTCAGCAGAGACTCATGGCTTTACTCACCACTGACAACCAAAAGACACACAATTTATTGAACAAGACAAATTAAACTTGACCTGAATAAAACTGAATAGAGTATATTTCTGATGAATTCTGGACAATGTGCTTACTCCCAATCTCATGTACAGAACATAGCTATCATGCTGCTCTCATAAAAATAAGCAGTTTGAGTAACTCATAATCATTTAATTCAAAACACACATATACCAAATACAACACCCTTAGGTGAAGTTCAGACTGCAATTATGTTTTATGACCCAATTCTCTATATATTTGTGTCAGATCATCAAAACTACAAATACAGTCATAGTAAAAGGTGAAATTGAGTGATCCTCCCTAGAGAAGATGTTCTTAAAATGATCCCTTTTCAGTCAGTCAAGGGCAGGTCCAGTAGGCCCAGTTTGTCCCATAGGAGCCTTTTTATCAAAACTGGACTCAAAAAAAAAGTTAAATATTATTTGATGTGGTTTTCTTATTTAACTTTAAAATTACCTACACAACTCCACTCTTAATTATGTCTCAGAAATCGGACCACATGAATTCAAGCCCACAAGGATGGAAGGCACACAAGGCTGACAAAGAGAAGAGCCCTCCAAAAAATTCTCAGAGGATTTTTGTCTATCAGGTTTTTGGCTGGAGCTTGGACTAATAGCATCTCTACAAGCTACAGAGACCACAAGGCTTCCCAGAATGCATTTTCCATCTTAAAGCACTAAAGCTTGAGGGGTGGGGGTGTGCATAGGTTTTTCCACTATTTCCCCCTTGTTTCAGAAAATGCCATTAACAACATGAACAGGACGTAACTATTGGATCATTTAGGGGCACAGTGGAGTTCTCCCTGCTGGAGGTTTTTGAGATGAGACTGGACAGGGTGATAGGACAATCTCAGCTATGCTTCCTTTCCCATAAAAGGCTGGACCAAAGCACGTTTCCAGGTCCTTTCCAACCTGGGCTGTTCTGCCATCCTGTGATCTGTGGATGCCCACAGATTATTCCACCCATTATATGTCGATACAAATTACCCCATTCAACCAATCTTATTTGAAAAAAAAATTAGAAAAATTCCACAAATGTCTAAATTCTCGGGCAAAAAAGTTCACAAAAGAGCAGAGAGGGTGGGGGGAAGTCAGCGGCACACTGAGATCATGACCAATATTCAGCTGAAGGTTTTCACAGTGGGAGAATCACCTCTGAAAGAAAACAAGACTCAAACAGCAAATCTCCCTTCAATCCTGTCACTAAACATGAAAAGCTTTGGCCTTTTTCTTTCATGAAAACACAGTGAAGAGAGATTGACACGTTTTTCAGATACAAACCATGGCTTTTTTTCCATTGAACAGAAACCATACAATTTCATACACATCTTTCAAAGAGAAAGTACATTTATGAGGCTATTAACTCAAACTTCTCATAAAACTAAGTGCTATTAATAAATACATCTCTCTTCAGACCCATACACATTTGTCAACTACTCTACTATTACCTTTTTCCCCAGCTCTTTTTCCTTAAGGTTTGCCTTTTACCCCCTTAATGATATTAAAGCTGCCTTTAAGGTGACAAACAGAACATAGTAATGCAGCTTTTCTTCTTTCCTTTCCATGAATTAATGTTGATTCTTGTTGGATGCATTCAAAACCTTGAAAAAAACTTCCTGCCAACATCTGACTTTCATAAGTGATTTACTTTAGTACTTGATCTTTCCAGTATCTCTAACTCCTCAATCTTCATTAACTAAAATTTTATTTACCACTCTTGGAAAGCAGATCAAAACTTGACTGATTTTTCAACTGGCTGAATCAATGTTCTTAAATTGTCAGATTTGATTTGGAAAGTTTAAAGACTTAAGTGCTTTGCCTAATGAGTCATTTGAGAACCGATACAGAAATAATGTTTTGCCCCATTAAAAAAAAAAATCTTCCTTTAGAAAGGTGTTTGTTGTAGTGCTAAAATCCTACAACCAAACTTAAATGAGAGATAACACCTGGGCACTGATTAAGATTCACTGCTTCAAGAGAAGCTGTGCTTATTTATTTCCCATCTTCACAGGTAGTCAGACCTGTTGTTTTTCTGAAGGAGGTAAGGGAGATCTGTGTGACAGAGTAAATCTTACCATGACTCAGCCCCTGCAGTTGTTTGAGGCAAGATCAGCCCTCCTGGTTGAACCTTGGCGCTTCCCCGGTTTCAGCAGAGCTGGGCATTGCCAAACCTGCTGTGATGCAAGTGCACCACAGAGGCTGCAATTCCCCGTGCTGTGGGTGAGAAATCGTGCTCACCCCAGTGATCAGGGCATGGCAAGCCTGAAACCCCAGGCTGGTGCCAGGCTGTGAAGAAATGAAACCACAGAGCCAGAGAAACGAGCGCCCGGCCCCCGACACCAGCCCAGGGGCCAAATGCAGCTCTGCTGCACCAGGGAGCCCCCTGCTCTGCCCTTCATGGAGAGCACAGCACAGAGCAAGGAGCTGAACACTGCCTGAAAGGTACCAGATGGGTAAAAGTCTGCTCTGTTTGCTGTATCTGTGCAATAAACTCACTGGAGAGTCGGCATCTCTGTCCTCTGCAGCTGATTTTGCCCCACAGTACAAAGACTCCTATTGCAACATTTCCTACAGCCCATCTCCTCCTCTAGCTCATCCTGTCCCAGAAGTTGCTAAGTTTATGGCAGTAAAAGTTTCACTCTGACTTCTCAGAAATCTCATTTCAGAATATGACCACAGTCCTTCCGTTCTCTTCAGGATTTTTGGAGACAGATGTTGAGTGAATCCGTGATCCAGATGAGTGAGAGACACCTTTCCATTGCATCCCACAAGAAAAGACCAAGAAAGGGTCTCTTCCCTTCTCCAAGAGACCAAGAAGCAGCACCTTGGGAATTCTGTTTGAAATAGATCCCTGCACACCAGCCTTGCTGACCATTGTAATATTATATTCATTTATTTTTTAATTTAAATTATACAAATACGCATTTGTAATTATTTGAATATGACAATGAGAAGTCATCTGCCATCTGAAGGCTGCTCACAAAAACATAGGGGCACAAATAAGCACTTCTTTTAAATACACTGTTTATAAATTTGCAGCAGACGTTTTCTATATTCTTAGGAATATTTACTTAGCTGTGCATACCAGAACAAGTTATCTTCTGTTAGCCAAAATTATCGTTCTTGAACCCGTTATCTATTCCCTCTGCTCAATAATTTCTACCCATTCTCTGTTGAGTTAAATAATAGAGATCATTACATGAAGGCAGACATATCTTCCAACTGCAAGTGAAAGAAATTCTAAAAATTGCAAAATGTAATACAAACTTACCAACTCTATTCCCTGTGGGAAAGGAGTGTCTTCCCAGTCCTTCTGGGGAAACCTTTGTATTATTTTCCCCAAACCTTCGGTTGGTCCTGCTGGAAGATAAAATTCAATTACTTAAAGGCAAACTGGTGGAATTGAAATCACTATACATTTGAGAATATTTTCAAAATATACCCAATATTGGTAAGGTTTTTGCCACAAGAGGAAGAACACACTCCTCAAATGTGTCTTGCAAGCCATATAATAAATACAATCTTAACATTTTCCAGCAGTAACATAAGGAATCCCTACATGAAATGAAGCCATGAGCTGCATCCAGCCTCTGCCTCTCATGCACATTTTCAAAATGACAGAAGATTATTGATAATTTTGGTCTCTCTCTACAAACAGCGGTGAGTTAAAGGCTAATATAATGAATAACATGATATTTAAAAAAGAAAGCAAAAGTTCCTCAAGAAGCAGTCTTCCAAAAGAAGCCTATAGATTGGAAAAATATTAATCCAGGACACACCAGCTCTTTGCCAGTATTTCTCTCTGGTTGCCTTGGACAAGTCAGCAGTTTTCCACACAGAAAGACTTGAAGAAAAGCTGGTAATTTCTGACAACTTTTCTGATGCAACTGTCTTCTTTTTTCACATGTTCCTTTTCTTGGAAGCAACAGTGCTATAGATAAATTTTGGCAACATCACAAATACACCGCAATCGTAGCACTGCGTCATCCTGAACAGTACAGGAATGCACGTGCAAACAGGACTTTTGTTCTTCACCTTCTGAAATCCTGCAGTAAAAACTGAAAAACCTTTCCCTAATATCCAACCTAAACCTCCCCTGGGCTCATCTTCAGGCCATTCCTTCAGGCCCTGTCACTGAGAGAAAAGAGATCAGTGCCTACCCCTCCTCTTCCCCTCATGAAGAAGCTCTAACTTCAATGACCCCCAGGGTCTCTTTCCACAGGGCTGCTCTGCAGGGTGTTCCATTCTTCAGTCTGTCCATACATCAATCGCAAAGTTGAAATTTGCAACCATTTAAAATACCTTTTAATAGCTGACCCATCGTATCTAACTGAAACATCTTTTCTCCAAAGTTGTATCACAAACTTTGGAGATTAAGCATTAAAATTGTTCAACATTTTCTTGTCACATTCTCAAAGCTGTACTTGATATTATGAAGCAGTCCAATTTATGTATTAGTAGTAGCAGTCCATATGTGTTGCCTCCTCTGCAGACACCCAGGCAGCAGCAATGAATACATTACTCTCCTGGCTTTACCACAGAAAAACACTTTCGGTCTGACACAACTCAAGTCTGCTAGCATAAATCAGTGTGACAGTGGGAAAAAATAGGCTTCCTCTAAGCTTCCTGCTAATTTACAAGTTTGAGTTTGCTGCTATCTTAAAACTCACAATACACCTTACAAGACATTCAGGCAGAAGCAATCTGGTGATTGCTAGTAAGAAGCATTTTCTCCCGTTTGTGCATATTTACACTTAAACCTTCTGTGATTGTCTCTTGGGAATAATCTCAGAACAGATGTTCTCAGTACAATGGACATACAAACTACAAAGAGTAAAACTCCCAAAAGCAATCTTACCCCCAAGGTAGCACACACCGTGACTCCCAAGGGCAGTCTGCTGATGAACTGCAATCACACAGGGTTAGCTGTGAGTTCTACGTATGAGATCAGCAAGTTAAAAGCCAAAGGAAGCATCATGTTCTAGAGAAGCTGCAGAGATGCTCAGAAGACAGAGCTAGGATGTGCCAGAAACCATGGAACAAATACAGACAGGGCTACAGCTGCAGTTTTTGCAAGGAAAAGGAGCTTTCTATTTGACTGTAATAGCTGAACAGGGTCACCAGTCACTGTTCCCCCACTGTTTTAAGTGTTCCCCCTCATGTACTCCATCAAAACATTTCCATTCCTTTATGCAGAGAGTAGTAGTGACTATGGAGTGGGTGACTGCATAAAGGTTCCTTCATTGACTCAGTGTCAGAACTCCTCCCCTTGTCGAGTTAAAGTCTCAAATTACCACATTATCTGCTTATCCTAAGTCATATCGCTGTCAAATCTCTTCTTCCTCCAGTTGTTCTAGGGCTGGCAGGTGGCACAAAGAAGAGACAGCAAACAAATGCACCCAGGGCAGCAGTGAGCACAAATACCCTGCAGGCAGCCTGGGGATGAGAGGCCAACAGCAAGAAAGGGCAGAAGCACTGAGCTGAACAGAGATATCCAGACTTCCTGGAAAAGGAAGTATCAAAGAATTACAGCAGCAAACAGTCCTTGCTCTGTACAGGCTCCCTAAGTTTCTCTGTGGGAACACAGGTGACTTTTTTTAACCCTGAATCCAGTTCACAAAAGACTGAGACCTCTGACACAACCAACTACACTTATAAATAATGACATCCAGGAAAGTAGCTCAAAACTTCTACTTCATCATGTTCTGAATCTATCAATGCTTCTAGGTTTCTTTTTACTCAAGTGCTACTACATTACAGTTCTTAATTCAGAATTGAGAGATGTACACTTTTAAAAAAAGTTTTTAATATTCTCTCCTTTATGTCAAAAGCTTATCAGGTTTTTTTCGTTTGCTTTCCTCAGGCCACTAAGGCTGGCCACCAGCATTAGAGTTCTCTTGCTTTCAAGAAGGATTCTAAACTTCCATAGGAATTTACCTGAAGAAAACAATGTGCCTCTGGGCATTTTCTGAAAGCCAGACTGAACTTCTTATGCTACCTGAACTTGGACTTCAGGTCATCTCTGGGATCAAAGAGAAATCACTCCAAGAGGTGCAGCAACATGTCCTTCCTTGTGTCCCCAGAACCAGCCCGTTTCCACTGTTGGGAAAACACCTGAAAACTAAAAATGCTTTCTATCTACCTCTAGTTCAGGAACAACTGATTTGGTACCTAAGTTGTCAAAAATTTTAGAAAAGGATCCTTTTCAAAACAGCTCACAGAAGCCTCACAAACATTCCAGGTATTAAACAGTCAAACTCGAGGCCCACAGCAGTAAAGCTGAATCTTCAGGAAACCATCAACTTAAATAATCCTTAACAGAGAAAGACTAAAATTTTCAAAAAGTTTATGGAACAGTGCATGAAGGATGTATCATAGAAATGCAACATTTTAAAGGGAAAAAAGGGAAGTGAATAGTTCTGTGTTCAAGATACAAGCAGTGCAAAAGTATTCACATCCATCAGATGTGAGTAAAAAAATAAAAACAAAACACCAACAGAAAAAGCAGTTAATCCTTCCACAGAAAAGTCCTGTGATACAGATTTACAAGTCTACTTAATGCATAAAATCTAACTATTTCACATGATTTCTTAAGTTGAATACAATACAGATAGGTAAGAAACACTCTTTCTATCCCACTAAAATTTGGTTTGGGGAAGACTGTTTGCTTTGCTTTTCTAAATGAATCTACACTCCTTCAAATTAGGGAAATTCTTTAGGATCTCAGAGTTTGCAATCACGAATTAGAATTCATTGTAATTTGATATATTTGAAAAATAAATAAAATTATTCCTTTCAATTACAAAAGTTACTGAACTGTAAGTTGCTTTCTTTGTGAAAAGTTCAGACTCAGAGCATTTTAGAGACCCTCCTGTGCAAGAGAAGACCCAGCTGCTGCACTTCCTTTAACAATAAACCCAATCCAGCACTGTGAGCTCACCGCATTTTCCCAATACTTTATACTGCAATTACTGTTGATTCTCTGTTGACATTTTTTTCAATCCAATCAGCAAAATAACAGCAGAATTGCAGTGAGTCCCCTAAATCCCATGGTTTGGGGTGAGGAGGTGTGTACACTAACTGCCTTCAGCTGAACTATATTAAATAATCCAACTTTCAACAGCGCAGTTAGTTCTGAAGATAACAGATTATTCAAGAGGTGGCTGCAACTCAAGACCCAAGTGAATTTGAATTCTTGACTGCTTTAGCACAACAGGAAGAAACAGAACAGTATCAGGTCATGGGATTTCAGCAAGTATCACTTGTTTCAATATACACTACTGATACCTGCTGACAGTTTTGCAAAAATATTGAAGCCACATGAGGAAAAAAAATTAAAAAGGTGATTCAGATTTCCCCATTAATAACTTCAGATTTTGACCACATTCCCTTCACTCTGCATCTAGTCTTCTTTCAAGCCCCTTTTATTAATTCTTAACACTAAAAGCACATTGTTTCACTATCCTGGCAAAATTTCTATTACCTACAGCTAATTAAACAAATGTGAACCACATAAATACACACACAGAGTAAACACCAGTAGCAACCTCCTCAGAGCCTGACAGCATCTGCTTTACAGACCAACTAAGATTTCAGAGGTTTTAAGAACATCAGGAAAGATTTCTTCATGCAAGGAGTGATCAGACACTGGAATGAGCTGCCCAGGGATTTGGGGGAGGTCACCATCCCTGCAGGTGTTCAGGGAGTGACTGGATGTGGCACTCAGTGCCATGGTCTGGTTGGCACCACGGTGTTGGGTCAGAGGTTGGACTTGATGATCTCAAAGATCTTTTCCAACCTAAATGATTCTGTGAACTGTCACTCATTAACACTGACACCTTGTTGTTAAACTAGAAGAATAGTTCATTCCAGTGTTGATGGCTTCAGATGGCCACAGCCACCAGGAAGAACCTCTGTATCATCAATTAAGGGATGTTTTTCTCTTGGTATCCTTTCCAATAATGTGCAAGCTGCCCAAAAACACGGTGGAAAGCCCACAGCTAGCACTGCTCACTGAATTCAGACCAATCAGACAGAAGCTTCTGGAGGTTTTTTAAACCACTGAGATGCACTATAGACATCACTCAGACAACAATCTACTTAATGCAGTATTTGTGTGTGTGAGCAGAGCATGGGTAATCACTGCACATTAACAGTGTGCTCCACATAAAACAGGAATTGCTCTCATTATTAATTTTATATACAAAACACGCCTGGCAGTAGCAAGAGACATACTTCCAACAAACCTACTGCCATTATTATCATTATTATTAAACACTCATATTGTTATCTTAATAGTCATTCCTACAAAAGCAAAATTATTTCTATATTTCAACTGAAGTATTTTGCAATTTTTTTCTTTCATTTTGTAGCAAAGTTTTGTCACAAAGTGAAGTACAAAAGTTGTAAAAGAATTGCAGCCATTTTTCAAAACTGTAATTTGGCACCTACAGCATTTCATTTTCACTAAAGATGCCAGGTTAAAATAATCATCATTCTCATCCAATAGTTCTTATACCTTTAGGAGGGCTTAACTCTTTAATCCATTAAGAATCACAGTTGACCTCAAAATAAATTAGGCTACAAATTTTTAGACATTACATTCCTGCCCATGTATAATACATACACAAAGTGAATTGCCAAACCAAGCCCCAAGATTAAGCCTGTAAGAATTCTGAAAAAGTAGTCTATACCTTAAGTTACTACGGGAAAAACAACTTTTTTCCCCAGCTAACTTCTTCTGATCTGCCCTCTTTCTCCTTCTCCCTTTTCCATCTTTTTCTTTAAACAGTATAAACATGCAACACATTAAAATTCTGGCATAATTTTCTGGTTCCTGAACCCTAGTCCCCTAAACTCCCTCCTTATATAAATCTTTCCCCATGAAAGGTCGCATGCCATCTCTTGCTCGCCCTTGAAATTCCAGAAGCGAGCTGTTAATGCAACTTACATTCCAAATTAATGAGGACTGTGATAAACTCTGTCTTTTCACTTACAAACCCCTGATAAAAATGCATTTGAGCACTAAGTATTGTTAACATGCAAAGCTTTGAATGTAAGCACTTTGGGGATCTGCTACAAAAGGTATAATTTTCAGGCCTGAAGAAGAAACACACAACAGATCACAAACATCAGTAGTTATGCCATGGAAAATAGTTTAAAACTACCACTGTAGTTGTAAAGGTAAGAAATTATTTCAAGTATTCAGAAGTACAACTTTACACGTTCAGAGTTAGGAAGACACTGCCAGTGTGAAAGATGCACAGGCAGGTGGAAGAGCATCTGTACACCACTGATCCTTTTCAAAACCAGACCTAGTGCTCAAGACATCACTAAAATCTGCTCTGAAGTAATTTTTTTTCATATCAATGTTCTAAACTTGAACCTTGCAGAAGTTTTAAACTATTCAGGATTCTTGTCACTTTTAGGTGTTTTGGAAATGCTTTCCATGGAAGCACAAAGACAACTCATGTTCCATCTTGGGAACAGAAATGCTCTTGAGGCCTCCCTGTACCTTTATAAACATCACTACAGGAATCTTGATGCCAGAAGATAGAAAATACTACAGAAGATATCCCCTTTTTAACTCCATCCCAGAAGTCTGTGCTGAAATGAAAGGGAACAAGAAGCCAAAGGAGAGCTAATATTAAACACCTGGAAAGAAAAATGTTTCTTTGACAGGCCTAAAATACATGAAATTCTGGCAAAATCTGTCCAACCTCTACCAGGACATCACAGGCCACGTGCATCTTAAAGTCTGAGGTAGCCTGGACATGGAAGTTTACACAAAGAGCATTTAATTCTGATTTATTCAAGAGAATAGAGACTTTATTGCAGCCTAATGGCCACAAAAGGTTAAACAAAACGCTGGTACATTTAGGAAGATGGAATGAAGATGGGCTTCCCACAATGACCACGGACACTCTTTGTACAACTGGCACAACTCAGAGTCAGTTCATCTAAACCAGGTCAAAGAGATGCACACAACAATCCTGGGAATTTGAACGACAGACGTTCTGGAGGCTTGCCATATTATCAAGGATGCAACAAATAATGGGATAAGGCGATCCTCAGGCTCTTTTCTTTGTAAACAGGAAAAATTTGTTGAACTTAGCAGGAGAAAAAAAAAAGTAGCATTTCAATCTTCCCCCAAATGTACTGGCACTGCAGTCAGGACTACCTGAAATACTTGGGATGGTCCAAAATCCTGAAAGTCTTGGTATTTGATTTTTGTACCTTTGTGATTTGTAGAGCACAAAGAATGCAATGTACAAGAAACAGGCTCAATCATTACCACCCAAATCACAGATTGGCACCTTACCTGCAGGATCATCCTCCCCACTATTGCAATAGATATTCTCCTAGGCAAGCCAACATTTTCCTTGCTCCTGGCTATCAGAAATCATTTCTATGCTTTGTAAATAAAGGAGGGAAAATATTCTAGCGTGCATTTTAATTCAGGTGAAGTGGGAATATTGTAAAACATGCCATATCTCATTCCACTAAATCAAGCTGGTGTTTCTGCTGAAAGGAGATTAGCCATTGGTACTCAGGAAACTTCCAAAACAGATCTTCTAAGGGAAATTCACATTTAGGGATGAACTTCATCCACTTAAGTTGTGTCAGTGCCAAGTGAAATGAAGACAGATAAATACCATAAAAAGCAGAAGAGGAAGGAAATGGAGAAAAGGGAAGCAGAACAAGGAGGAAGAAGAGGGAATGAACAGGGATGTTACAATTCACCACAGGTTAGAGGCCTATTCAGCTGCAGCAGCAGTGTCCCTCTAATGCAGCTCAGTGTGACACAGCACAGCAGCACAGGCTGAGGGTGCACACGGTGATTTGGTCAGCCAAGACTTCAGCAGCATCTAAACCCTTCTGAAGAAATGTGCCAAATGCCACAAACTCAGTATTATCCTTGGAAAACTGTTGCTCAAAGTGCTGCCTCATGCTGAAAGCCACATTTGAGAACAAAACCTTAGTGACCAGTGGCAATGAACTCACTGATACCTTACAATGTTCTGTAAAAAGTTACTTGACTTTGCTGCCTTTGCATTTCTCATCTTTAAGAGCTCGTGTGGGAACTTCAGCAACAGCACGAGCTGTCCTTTAAAAAGCTTTTCTGGCCTACACCTATGGAAGTGCCAGCTGCTCCTGAAGAACCCCCTTCACACCATCATCCTCCACCTTTCACTGGGATTTCTATTCCCACAATATTTTATCTAGATAAATTACTGATACAGAAGTTTGGGACATAACACAGTCCTGGAAAAACACGGCATTTCTGCTGGGTGGACAGTAATGTGGTTTTACAAAAGCCTAAAAAAAATAGCAGACAAGAAAACAACAATGAATGTTAAACAGTTTTCAAGTAACTCCCTACCCAAAAGTTGGCATAATAGTCAAGAAATTGGAAAAAAGTTTGGGCAGCTGCAGGGAGAAAGTTTCCTGCTTACTAACAATTCCCCTTCTTGTTTGCAAACAAATCACTTTTGCCAGTCTCTGTATAGGAAGGGAAGATCAGACTTCAAAATAAACACTCTATATTAAACAAACAGTCTTTTGAACACACCAAACTGAAAAAGACTTCCCAACTTATTGGAGAAAATATTTGGTTTTTATTTTCAAGGAAGGTATAAAAATCAGGATGCCAAAACCATGCTCAGCTTTGTACTCTGAATCAATGCCTTAAATGTTAAAAAAAAAAAAATTAGGCAGCTTCTCAGCTCTAACAAGTTGTATTTACTTACCCAGCTTTAAAAAAGCTCTGTCCTATTTACTAAAGAGGATGACTGTTCTCAATAAGTTATCTTCCTTCTACAACCATCCTTTGGAATTATTTTTAATATGTGATATCTTTAGTATCTTTATTATCTTTAATATCTGATATACCAAATGAATGAAATAAAGCTCCACTTTGAAATTTCCTGTACATAACTGTAAGATTGTAATCTTACCAAAACAATTTTATATTTTCAATATTGCCATTTCAACATTTTAATCGGCACCCATTTGGGCACACAAAATTTGAATAGATTTAAAAAACAGCCTTGTGCAAATACTTGTATACATTTTTTTACTTTTTGTATGGTTTTTTTTAACCAAACAGATGGCAAGGTTAGAATCAGATTTCGGATATTTACACTCCAGAGATGTAAGTAGCTATAACTGTAATCTGATTTGGTGGAGCATAAAGAAAAGTTATTCACTTAAAGTCACGTATATACTCTAAAACTCAGCAAAGGAACAACTTCATGAAAAGGCTTCCTACATTTTCTCTTAAAGAGGTCTGTTCATGTGCTAAAACTTATTTTTCTACACCACTTTATAGGACAATAACAGATCAATATGACTATGTATAACAGTTCTTCAGTATCAGTATTTACCTACAGGACTCCTGAATATGAAGATTCAGGTCTAAATGCAATACTTAAAACATACCCTAGAGATGCTGAAACACTTGGTTTACCATTTAAGTACAGTCATGTTTTATCTTCTACCATGGTTTGGGGTTTTTTCCTATTATGTAATTTTTTTTCCAAGGAGCAGAGTATACAGAGATAATCTGGGGCCATGGGGTGGGAATCCCACATCTATAATTTTACTGACTGTACACGATTTGTTCAGATACACAAAATAAAATAACTTCTGGAATTATCTAATCACATTTGCTGATTACCAGAAAAAGTCATAATTAGATCTATGAGAAGCACAATACAGACAACAATGCTCAACAAAATTCTGGCACATTCAACTGAATATGGAAATATGCTACTGTGCTCTATTGAAAATGTTAATAATATGGTTTAGGGGTGTTTTGAAATCCTCCTCACTCACACTTGTGTGAACACTGATAAAAAAGGTCATAAAGCCATTACAAAGAGAGATTCCTTCTTATGACATGCTGGGGAGAAATGAGAGTCACGTGACAAAGTAAAAAATGAAATTATGCTTAAAGTAATTTCATCTGAATTGCCATCTACAGTACTATAATAAATTATTCGTTTGGAAAACCCATATATCTGATAAGAAAAGTAAAATTTTACTATGCCTTTTCAGGGCCTACAGAATATAGGAAAGTTGCAGACTAAATCCTCTACAAAAAGCCTGAAGAAGCTTCTTAATATTGTGGCTCTATTTTCATTTTAAAAAGTGCTCAATAAGAACTAAAAGGGAAGAAAAAAAGAGCCAAAAAACCAAAGTAATAAAAACTACCAAAAAAAAAATATATCTGGATGAGAGGAGGAAGAAAAAAATCACTTTTATGAACACCAAGCTACTGATGCCTGAATTCCTGAAGGTCTTGATCCCTCCCAGAATCTCAACCCCTGGCTCTGATCAATTTTTCCTGTCTCTGTAACACCTGCTCCACAGCAGTCTGGTGTGCAACACCATTGTTATTGCACTGTAACCTTTGAACACCTGTGAAGTTCTACTGCTGGGTCTGCCTTCTTCCCAAAAACTCATCAGAACTCAGTGCTCTCAGCATCTCCTGACCCTGAGCTCTTCTGCTCTGACAGGGTATCTTCACCCTCCCCCAGATGGTTTCCTAAGGAAATGAGGTTTCTGTAGTGCACAGTGTAAGTCCATCAGCTTCTCTGCACTCCCTTCAGCTCTCAGCTATGAGCACACCTACAATAAAGCAGGAATACAAACCATGAAATATATCATTCAGTGGCTATTCAATTCAATCCATCACCACACTTACTTTTCTATTGCTTATTCTAATATTTGAGTAGGGAAAAATTATTTTACAGAGACAGTGTCTTGAGTTCAACAAGTTCTTCCAAAACCAATGCATATGCTAACAGAAAAATATTAGATCTGGTCTGTTTGGGAGAGGAAATTAGTGGTGGCTGGGAGGAATAAGCATACACAAAGTTTGGGGTTGGGTCTCATATTGTAAAAGATGTGTAAACTCTTGGACAAAGACATTTTTCTAAGGCAAACAATGAGACTTCCCCTGAATCTTACATTTGTATCCCATGTTCTGAACAAGTGGTTGTCTTTGAGGGAGAGAGTCACAGAGTTCAAATTCAGTCAAAAACTAAAGAGCTCTGAAACAAAATGTCTCATAAAAAGTGATTGGAAAGATCATTCCAAAAGGAAAGACCAAGTTTTCATGCCTATTGCATCTCAAAATAAAAAGTGGAAACAATGACAAGCAAATGGGTTCTCAAAACCTATGTAAAATTACACACCTTCCCTGTTAACACTCACTAAGTAGAACACACATTTTTGCTTGAAAAATTACAATGGTTTGTATACCATCATTTAGATCCTGTCAGAAGGACTTCAAGTAAATACTCAGATTGCAAGAAGAATCTTATTCCCTACCACATTCTACCTCTGAAAAAAAGATAAAATTAGATTACCATTGTGAATTATCACCTGAAAATTCTGCTGATGAGAAAAACTGTCGCTGTACAAGACCAAATGTGTCTTCCCAAGCACTGACTTGTTTCAAAGGCACCAGAGAGTCGGATATATCTAATTAGCAGGGAATGCAATATTGCAAAAGAGTAAGCAAAGCACTTCCCAGAGCTGGCTGATAACTGCATTTCAACGTAGGGCTCACCAAAACACAGACCCATGGTAAGTGAGCAGAGAGGACAGTTCTGAAAGACAAAAAGACAATTCTGGAAAGATTTTTCCATCCCATGAGGAAAAGCAAGCACAGCACCAGAAGACAGTTCTAGCTATACCAAGTTCACATATTTGCAGCAGAAGATCTAGACTCTATTTCTGAAGACTAATCTTTGCTACAAAGCAGACATCTTTTTTCCTGTTTTGACCTGAATACATACAATTCCAAGCACAAACACAGACTGGGCAGAGAACGGACTTGGGAGTGCTGATTGATGGGAAGCTCAACATGACCCAGCAATGAGCACTTGCAGCCCAGAGAGCCAAACATGCCCTGGGCTGTATTAAAGGGAGAGTGGACAGCAGGGGACAAGAGGTGAATCTGCTCCTCTCTTCTGCTCTCCTGAGACCCCAGCTGGAACACAGCATCCAGCTCTGGGGCCCTCCACGTAAGGACATGGACCTGTTGGAGTGGGTCCAGAGGCCACAAAGGTGCACAGAGGGCTGGAGCACCTCTCCTATGGAGACAGAGTTGGGGTTGTTCAGCCTGGAGAAGGCTCCAGGGAGACCTGACAGCACCTCCCAGTACCCAAAGGGGCCACAAGAGAGCTGGAGAGGGACCTTTTACAAGCACAGGTAGTGACAGGACATGGGGCAATGGCCTCAAACTGAAAGAAAGCAGATTTAGATTAGATATTAGGGAGAAATGCTTTACTGTGAGGATGGTGAAATAGGTTACCCAGAGAAGCTGTGGATGCCCCACCCCTGGAAGTGCTCAGAACCAGGCAGGATGGGGCTTTGAGAAACCTGGTCTAGTGGAAAGTGTCCCTGTCTGTGGCGGTGGTACTGGAAATAGACAACCTTTAAGGTCTCTTCAAACTCAAACCATTCTAGGATTCTATGATTCTTAAGGAGAGTCAAGGGGAAGGAATGCAAGAATGCACTGTTTAAATCTAGTAAGTAACAGAAGCAAAAATGTAAGGTTCAGATTTAATATGCAGCACTGAGGTATTCATAAGTAGGAAGGAACTATAAGATAACATCACTCAGCTTTCATCTTCCCCAAAATAGTTTGGCCTTACAAACGTTAATAGGCGGGATCCTTTTAGTTAAATTGCACCAGCATATGCACACACAGATCCAACAATGGTTACTGAATTTGGGTATTGCTACAGGATCAGAATCATATCGGCTTCAGGTCTGAAACATTTTACTTCTGGTAACTTTATATAAAGGAGTAGCATCTGTATAACCTACTGCTGCAGTTCCTAAAAAACAAAGCTTTATTTCCAAATCTCACAATGACAGCTGCAATGTTGATTGGGGTGCTTCATTAGTGTGACATAAAATACCTATCTCACACCACCTGCAGATGCAGCCCCAAACCTCAGGGCAGAAAACTATCCAGCAGTGGCCACATCATGAGGTGTAAGAAAAAGTGTCCATGAGGCTCTTCTGTGACTCACAGAGAGGGAAGCTCATCACTCCCACTTTTCATTTTTTTGCCTACTAAATACATCACTGTATTTAAAGAGAAACTTTAATTTTCAAGTTTTTGACTGCTAATTTTTCTTCAACCTAACAGCTGCTCTCAAATGACATTTTCCTTGTGCCAGATGTCAGAACACAAAATTAATGTTTCAACTTATAAAATACTTTCCATCATAGTATCACAACACTTCTAGCCAAAGACAGATGACCTGTCAAAACAGGGACATCCCCATTTTATACTCAGTGAAAGATTAATTACTGAACACCAAAAATGACAGCACTACAAGCTACTTACATCCAACTGCAATATCTCCACTAAGGGCTTAAGTCCCTGTGTCCCCACACAGATAAACTCTTACAAAAGCCATTTTTATTAAGTAGTACTATTGCCACAGAAAACCATTCTTGCCATAACCTGCTCTCAGCTGTGGCCTAATAACAGAGCTTGTTTAACACATGATTCTCTTTAGTTTTGTGATTTCCTTATGTAGACCACATAGGGAAGATGCAGAAGAATTCAGTGTCAGGACAGACATTACATGGTGATTCTCCAACAGCACTTCTGGTTATGCCGTAGTTTTGAAGAAAACATCAGCCAGGAACACTCTTCCATGTTTCTAAATTCCTACCAGGATGTAAATTAAATGACCCAATAAGAATTCTAACTCATAGAAAGCCTCGCAGTTCAGTTACTTGACACAGAATGAGGCAAACTACTGGGACTGAAAGTCTTTTACACTCCACATATACTACCAGGAAACAACAGAGATGGAATAACTCTACAGGAAGTTTACTTATCAAGAACCAGACCCTAAGCAGTGTTCTTGCAGTGCTGAATACCTTGTCACCTGAGTCTAGAGAACATTCTAACATACAGTAAGAAATGCATTCAATCAGTCTTGGAAAACAAGGTACATAAACACAGGTGAAAGACCACAATAATAAGCAAGGCCTTGAATTTTTGCTACTCTTTCACACAAAACAAAAATAGCAGAAGGTCTAAATATCAAAATCATTATCAATTTTCTCACCTATATAAAAAGAAATGAATTGTCAGTGACATACACAGTCTTTCCTTGGGCTAGAAAGATTTGCAACAGTGGAACCACAACAAAAATATGGCCAGACACCCTGATGTAAATTGGGAGCATATCCAAGAACATTTGGCTGTGAACTCATTAAGGAGTAAAAGAGTCTCCAGTTGCTGTAGGAAGAAAAACAGATTGATACCCCACTTTCTACATTTTAATTAGAATCTTCTGCTCATAGTTTAGTAACAAGAAACCTCAAATTTGCATATTAGAGTTTGAAGCTTCGCTTGGGTGAATTGCTGGCAAGTGAATTTCCATGTACCTATCCCCAAACCCAATTTGCTTATTAAAAGAGAAATGACTGCATTTTGTTACCTGTCAGTCTGGTATTAGGCAGTGAGGCTGCCCACCCATTTCCAAGAGAGCACAGCCCCACAGCACTGATGCAAAATGCCTCTTCCAACCAAGACCACAGACCTTGCACAACAACATTGAAAATGAGCTTCCCAACTGTCACAAAACATGTCTGATGTCACTTTCTTGGAGGATTTTGGGAAGTGCAAGTGCTGAACAGTATCACCACAACAAATCTGAACAATGTTGATCCACTTACCAAAGGAATGCTTGCCAGAAGGACTCAGAACAATTCCAGATACTTCAAGTCATCCGAGGTAACATTTGGTACAATGAGTCACATAAGATAAATGGGTCATCTATTTTGGAAGGAGGACATACTGATTTACCATAGCTGTTAGCTGAGCATGCAATCACAGAACCAAATGTACAGAATGGTACCAGTTTTATAGGAAATAGACCTCTCCTCACTTGGGAATCAAGAATACATCCAGTTACTGCACAACTTGCACTGGTTCAGTGTTTAAGCTTTTGCATAACTGCTAACTCCACAGACCAGTATCATCTAGGTCTCCTAACAGCTCCTGAAGAAATGCCCTGAAGACAACTTGGAGGAAGTAATTCTGTCTGGTTTCAGTGGGCAGGAAGTCAAGGAGGAACAGCTTGGTCACTTCAGGAAAGCAGTGTGAAATAATCTGACAGCCCAACTGCACTGAGGCAAAGGAACAAACGCCTTCGCTGAAATCAGCCTCGTGCTTCAAATGCTTCTGAACCTGGAAGGTTTAACTAAGAAGAAGGATTAAAGCAAGTGCTCAGTTCCTTAAAAAAACAGGTATTCCCCACTTACTCTGTGAGCAACAGAGAAGTAACAAAATTTGGAGACTTTCAGGGACAGAATGTACTGAGTACAGTTGCAATGAAGCAAATTTCCTTCAAAGCAGCCTGAATGGTGCTGTCTTTTAGACACGTGACTGCAGCAGTGCTGATAATAAAAATAAAATTTTGAGCTGTAAGTCAGCAATGCTTGCACAGCATCAAAGACCTCTTTGTTTCTCACAAAGCTTCTCCTCACTTCTGCCCTTTTGATTCTCTCCCCAGTATTGCTGTAGAGGAGCGAGTCAACACCTGGGTGCAGGCTTAGACACTGGCCAGGGGCAACCCACCACAGAAGATTCAGGAGGTTTATCAGATTTCCCTTACAGGCAATGACATCCAGGCTGCAGGCAGATAAAACATGACCTCAAAGCATGGTTCCACATCCACACAGAGGGACGACTCCTCAGTAGGATCCTCTGTTTATTTAAGCAAGTTTCATCACTGCAGTACACCTTTCCCAAGAATAAAATAATGGTTCTGACAGACACTGAACACTGGAAAGGTTCTGAGATACCAATTCCATGAAGGTGCGGAATTATCATTGCAAAAGGAAAGACTAACCTGCTTAAAGTAAATTTTTACCATTTTTCTTTGTGAAAGTGTATTATACAAATGTGCACTGGCTGAATGCCTGGTCTGTAGCCACAAAAAAGGAACACAAGTCTTGTGGAGGCATATCAAGAACTCACAGGGAAGGAGGACAACTAACTGCTACTGCCACAATTCTGGCTTCTTAGTTCCATTTCCCTGCCACGAGCAGCCATGCCCTCCAAGACACGAGAACAGAACACTCTGAGCATACAGTAACTGTGTCTTTCTGGATTTTACTGAATAACCCAGTGCTGAACAGTTCTCAAATTTATCAAGTAGACAGAGAGGGAATATGCTCAAAATGGACTTGCTAGGATGGCAGCACTCAAGGAGCTGGCTGACAAAAACTTGCCTGCCACTAAAGACATGCTAAAAGCTCTGATTTTAGGTGATGTGAACCTGTGACATCTACAGGCCCTTCAACACCCTTTCAAGTAGAAAATCTTCCAAGGTTACCCACTTCTGTTTTGATGAAAGATGAATGGTGGAGTATCTTGACATTTCCATCTCTGTGGGAATAGGGATACAACACATGTGGACTACAAGATGGAGTCGGTTCTCAAGTCACAATAGAAGAATTTGGGAAGCCAGAACATCTTGGAAAAAGAACAAATATGGAACAACTTTCTGCCACTCTGAAAAGAAAACAACTCAGAGCTATGGAACACTCCATCTCCCCAAGGAAGAGCTGTGCCAGATGCATTCCAGCTAATGTGTCCATGTGTTTTCTCATTCTCCACGCATGGAGCATGAGTGTTCCATCTACAGAGCCTGCACAAGGAAAATATTCCCCTTTCTCTAGTTTGCAAGTATAAGCAACATGTTCAAATTCATGTGAGCCACATTCAAATACAGAACTACAAATTCGGTGGAACTTGAAATGAAAAGTGTATTGTTAAAAGAAATATTATTATTAAAAGCCTGAGGAAGCCCCCCTACAGTAACTCCATAGAAAAATTTTATCAACTGTGCCCAAAAGGATTTTTCCCCCTCTGGAACAAAGGACAAAAAGTTACAACCAGGGACAACTGTTCTGTACTGGTGTTCTCTGTTACCTTTTGTTCTTATTTTTGAACTCTTCAATACTGAAATAGAACCAGATGTATCAGAGTAAGTTCCTTCCTTCTAGCACACTCCAGCAATATCTGCTTTACACGACTAAACTTTAAATATTGAATTTTGGAGAGCTGTCTATCAATGACAAGCTGCAGTCACTACAGAGAACACTTGAAAAAATTAAAAAGAAAGAAAATTGAGGGGAAAAAAGCTAGTCTAGGAAAGAAACCAAAGCCAAGACTCCACTATTACCTCCCTAAATGAAAATTGCAACTGTTTCAAAGGAAAATCACTGGACATGAGTTCAGCTGTGGAAAAAGTTTTCATAAAACTCTTCCAAAAACAGGAATCACCTGTATATAAAGAGCATTGACTTAGAATCATCTTAAACTCTAAGCTGTTAGTCCAAACATGCTGGAAAAAACCACAAGAGTGCTATAAATGATTAATGACTAGGAAAAGCAAGGATTGCTTCACCTTTTGTATCTAACCCATATGCACTTATTGCAAAATGGTGAAGAACTGTGGCACACCAGATTTGTTACTATTAAAATTATGCTATCTACAAACAGAAAAAAACCCATAGCTTTCATATCTGCACACAAACTAGCACACCCAATCCCACTCTGGCTCCAGCACACCTTCTGTCCCACCTCTAAGCCATTCATGAGTGTCTACATGTAAAAGTCAACAATAATTGCAATTAAGTGGCTTCAGCACATAAGACAATCATAACACTCCTCAGAAATGTTAAGCAAGTGTTCAGAATCGTTACCCAGAACCACATACATTAGAGTGTATTCAACTGCTTTTACTCAGATCTCTATCACAAAACTGAAACTCTACAATGAAGCCTCAGTTGGAACTGGCAGTTCTGTTTCTAAAACACTAAAATCAAAATCAGAGCAAACTAATATGGCATTATGAAATCCTGCCCTAAAAGGTTGTCACCTCCTGGGGCTACAGGCACCACTGTTTTTAAAATGTAACCTCCAAATTCAAGTACTGTGCTATTATCCAGCCCTGCCACCACATACAAAAGGATATTGAAATGCAAAAGCCCTACCAACTTTGAAATCCTATGGGAATTGCATGTGTAGTACAGTCTGAACTTCAAGTTGCCAAATTACTTCCAACTGCTCTTAAATGTATCCTTCCAGATCAACACAACTAAAAAGAGGCAAGAATTCCTGTGCATGCTGCAAGTGCCACATCGAACTATTCTAAGATACCCTTCTTCACACATTATAACCTTAATTCAGTGCAGACTGTTTTCAGTTTCAGGGTTGCCCTAAACCTACCAAATGCTGTCTAAGAATCACAGGATGGGTCAGGTTGGAAGGGACCACAGCTGATCATCTGGTCCAACCTCCCAGTTTGAGCAGGGGCATCCCAGAGCACATGGCACAGGATTGAGTCAGATGGTTCTGGAACATCTCCAGTGAAGGAGACTCTACAGCCTCTCTGCTTGGTCACTGCACAGTAAAGTTGTTCTTCCTTGTGGATCAGTTTTTTCCCATTGCCTCTTGTCCTATTAAAGAGATGCTCCAGCCCCTTAATAAGCTTTGGCACCCTTCCCTTGACCGGCTCCAGGAGCTCTGTGTCTCTTGTCCCGAGGAGCCCAGAACTGGACAACAGGCACTGGCAAACTGTACAGCAAAGCACCTTGAGTTAAACATGACGTTACCGAGCTTTACTTCTAAAACATCGAAACTCCTTTCTTCTGGAGTGAGTTTTGACCCAAATTAGACTCAGGAAATTAGAGTCAATCAGTGTGCACTAGACACCCAACTAATGACTCAACACCTACTGTAGAATACACAGATTTCCTAAATCCTTTGGAGAAGTCCTCATCACCTGCGGCACAGAGGAAAACAAACTTGTCTCCGCTGTGGGAAGAACATGATCCTGTGATCTCAGTCAAGCACTTGCCAACAGCCACCGATAACATCATAAATGCACCTACAATGTTCCCCAGAGGAGAGATAACAACTTACAAGGTATTTTTATTTTCGGGATTGTCAGACCAATTTCCACATTAGACACATGCCTTCTGAATTAGCAAAGTGCGCTGCAGCCTCTCGTACCAGATCTTGAAAGCCAAAAGCATGCTGGATAAATAAAACATTTTGTAATATAGCTGGCTACAACAAATGCATAAAAAAAGACCAAACAGATACTCGCCATCTCAGACTTGCATCTTCAGAAAGGTTTCACTACGCAGTTAGATCCTAGTAATACCTTCACAGAAGGAGACTTCTACAAAAGTAATTTACACCAGTTAAACTTTAATTATCAAAGTGGCAGCCCATGCTTTCTGAAGTAAGCACTACTTTTATCACAGAGCTCTGCACTTTAAGTACTCTTTGTCCTGTGTAATGTTATCCAAGTCCCAGTTGTTTTCAGTCCATATTTATACAATGCTCAATTAAATGAGTTTTCAAACGCTCTCTCCAAACTGTGCTTCTATTTGTTATCCAAAACAGGAGCCCTTAAAATACCGTCAAACCATTTAATGGCACACGTACAAAATCCCACATGGCTCTTATTCCATGACACTTTTAATCCCTTCCTTAGTTCTCTCACCAACTATCCTCAGAGCAATTAATTCCTAGAGAAGGAATTGCAATAGAGGGTTTCATATCTTCTTATATATTTTTACATAGCATTTTCATTTTCAAACCTTTCAATTAATAAAATTTTCCTTATTATTGTACATCCAGATATGGAAACATTTTATAAAATGACAGATTGTGGCTTTTTTAAAAGGTAAGTAAACTGTTAATCTAGCCTGCATCTGGTCAAATATTGCCTAGATCACCCAAATTACAAACTTATATATTCAGTATCTTCTTCTCTTGTACCACTAATGTATTTTAAGGTGGTTTTTTACTACCTGTGACCCATGGATATGAAAAAATATATTACAAGTCCCTGAATATGCAAGATTAGTCTACTTGAAGTGTCAGAAACTACACCACCATGACAACTACCCTGAGAATTTCACATGGTTTTTATTCACCTTCATGGTAATTTAAGTAATGTGTTTGAGGACTTTCTCCCCAGCCCATAATTAACACTGAGGAGGAGGCTGGGGAACCTCTATTAAGCCATAAATATTTCTGTTTCATAGAAGAGCACCAGGGTGGCATGGAACTCTCTACGCCATCAGTTTCCAAAGCTGAAAGTCCATTTTGTCCTGCCTCCATCCTGAAAGTTACTGACTTTTCCAAGCACACAAGCCAGAAAGCACAGCAGGAGAGGGCAGCAGAGGCTGCTGCTGTGCTCCTTGACACTGTCTAGCAAGAGCAAGCTCCAACCTCACACCTACTAAGAAACAGCTCTGCATCTCAGGGGCTGCACCCTGTACATCCTGACAGGGCATGGAGAAGCAAGGAAGGGCATGAGCACTGGGAAAAGGTACACAATATAATTGCACATTGTTTATTATGTCACAGGTTTTCAGGGGGAAAAAAAAAGTCAGTTCAGACAAACTCAAATGCTGCACATAGTAAATCAAAAATGAATGCCTATTAATATAATACATGCACACTTGGCTTTTTGTTCACCCATAAATTCTATAATGTGTTGAATCTTTTCTGGTTTTCTGACTTGTAATGTTTTTCCTCTTCTGAAAAGGAAAAACCACCAAAGAATCACATAAAATCTAGAACAAACTCAACCAAGTACCAAAGCAAATAAAGACTTTGCAGTTCTGAATGCATTATTAGCACTAAATCCCCAGTACTCCACCAAGAATATCCTCCAGCCAACTACCCAGGGCATTATGAGCCATACAAAATGGAGTAGGACAAATGAGAAACTCAACATCTTATAAACTTCCAGGTCATCCCCCCACAATCACTACTCCACCACTTAGCCAATTTTCTTCTATCAAGTACATTCAGAAACAGTTAAAGATGCTGAACTGACTGGACAAACATCTTATGGGGGTTAAACATCTTTACTGACTGGACCAAAGGCACCAGAATGTTATCTTCTCAAAGATGTCATCTGTTGTTAATGCTACCCAAGATGCCACCCATGACACTATTACAACAGGGACACTACTGCAAGTCTGAAGAACAAAAGAAAGCTCTTGAACACAGAATTTACTGAAAGTAAAAACACACCTGTAACTCAAATCTGACACAGAGAAAACTGACCTATGATACCAGAAAAAGGGCAGTATTAGAAACTACCCTGAATAATAACTGAACTTAAATAACACACTTCCACAGACCACACTGAAGTGTAGACTAGGCACTAGCACCTCATATTTTCTTTAATGTGACTCAGAAAATAATATCTACATTCTTGGCTAATTTCATGCTGTAAAATTCTACATTTTATAGATTTCTGAACACCTACCCAGATAATTTCAGTGTAATCATTTCTACCTCTAACCTTGCTTGTAAGAAATACTATTAGTAAATTATGCACTTTATAGCCAGGACAGATTCTTATCTACAGAAGTGATGGGCTGGCAAATTATCACACAAAAGGAAGAGAAAAGAAAATTAAACAGCTATCAAAGGCTGATATTAAGTTTGAATTTCAGCTGCCCTTTCAGAGAATGAGAAGAAATGAGGCAGGGTGGGAGGAAAGGAGCAGCAGGGAAAAACAGGATCAGTAAGTCAACGAACGCAAATGAAATATATGCTACAGCATTTGTGATGCAAATTTGGTAATAATACACTCCTCAATAAGCTTCATTCAAACCTGCTTTGTGATTCATTGTTGAACAAATAATTCTAGTGATTCATTAATGAAAGAATGAATGATCTAATGCTGCTTTGAAGTAGACAATGGACACCGTAGAGGAAGGTTGGCATAGGTTTAAAAGTAAACATTACCTTAAGAAATGAAACTTTCCATTTTTTTTCAGTTCACAAAAGAAGGAATGGACTTAGCTCCTAATAATTTTAAGCTCTATTTTTTTTAATTCTCAACTATATCATGCTACTCTTATTTTTAGAGGTGATGCAATTACTCCTTATTAGCTTAAATACAGCTTGTTTTTTTAGCAACTTCATGCATTCTGATAGGACTACCTCAAGGATTTCTCTACTGGATCAAATTACAATTTGCACAGTAACTGCAACAGATTCAACTTCATAGCCCTTCTGGAGCTCTTCTGCATGAGTAAAAGCATCAGAATATTTTACATTACACACCATTTCACAAAAGCAAGAACACAAACCCATAAAAGCTGGGTTATTACATAAATATGCTATACATTTAAACCAATGCATACCAAGATGGAGTTTTATTGTTTTCAGTAACAGTCAAAAACCCCTTCAAACCTAAGTCAAGTCTGAAGAGAAAAACACAGAAATATCTGTAAATATCTCCATACATACCAACAAGTTTCATGATTAAAGCTTAGGCATTTGACCTAGACATTTTAAAAAGAATAGCCTGGGGCTATTTATCCTATTTGGCTTGAATTGCTATAATGTTTTATTTCTGGATAAACGGTAGATGTTTTCTTTCCCTTAGTAGCAATAACTTCCAATCATTTAATTACATTCTGGAGAACAGCTAATGCTGTAGCTTAGCATGCCAAAGACAGGACACACTTAAAAACTGGCTTCAAAGGACACAAATTAATATAATGAGTAAAGGCAAAATTAGGTCCTGATACACTGAAAATAATACTCCACTGGTAACCATCTCAGCCCTGCACATGAGATGTACAGAACAACCAAAATGACACAACCCAAGTTAACTACAATTCATACTAAAATATTATTTCATTCCTCAGTCAAGCTCAAACATTTCAACAGCGGAGGTAAACTTTCTCTGAGCACAAAAGAATTTACTTTAAGAAATACCTTTCACATTCTTTGGAATGCACAAAGCCTTTGGGATTGTACAAGGGAGCTACTACTTTCTAGTAGGGGAAAAGACAGGCAAGATTTCAACTCCTGATGAATCAAGAGTCTGTCATATGAGACTAACATGTCTGGAAGTACTCTGATTTTTTTTTTTTTTTTAAGACTACTGAGATGCAAACTGCCCATTATTACAAAATACACAGTTAAACAAGTATGTAACATAACTTTGTTACTAAGGTACATATTAAACACAACCTCCTCCACAATCTGTACAAATTGTTACAAATTGCATATATTCTCTATCTTCAAATGATGTGGTTTACTAGCACGTCTTCCACATTATGCACGCTTGGCCCAGAGCCTCAGAGCAGCAGCACAGGACCAGAGGGCAAGTGGAAGTTGGTTATAAGCCACCTTTCCACTTCCTTTACCCTTTGCCTGGTAGGAGTAAGAACAGTCTCTGGTGTTCTGCTCAAAAAGCCCAAGGGCAGTTCCTAGACTTGCCCTTCAAGTGGCTCTTACAGGAGCTGAGAACTGCCAGGACAGCACAGCAGCACAAGAGCTTCTTTCAGCAACGATCCGTCAGCTATAAAATTACTGTGCATCAACACAATTCCAGCCCTCTGTGTTCCCTAACCTGACAAATTAAGTACAAAACTCTGGTATCACTGACCAAACACATCAGCAGTAGCAGCCAGAGTAAAATCTCTCCTTCTTAACTTAATGAACCCACTGACAACCAGGGTATTCTATGTCACATTTACTTCTGATGCAATATGAAAGCTTCCAGCTTTATAATTCCATAATAATCACCATCATCAACCCTGAATTTCTCTTCATGGGACCTGCAAGATCTTGTTTAACTGCTTTATTCATCCAGGAAATTATTTTTACGATGTAAGGAAAATGCCCTACACTTTCAGGTTAATCCTTTCCTTGCTTTTCCAACCCTCCCTACACAGCCAGTGGCTACTGGAAGGATTAGAGGAGGAGAAAAAAAACCCCTTCACAACACAGACAAATTGCACAAACTACATCTCTTTTACTGGAACACCTGATACAGACACCATGAAATAAAAAAAAAATTACTACAGTCTATTAGTTTGTTCAGGATGACAGTACTTTCAGATGTTACCCAAAAATATGACATCCAAATGCAACATATATTTCAGAAATATGTATTTTAGTGTCTTTTTTTTTGAAATGAGAAATTACTGTAACCTTAGGACTCAGAGTTCAGGAAATACAACATATAATACTGAATATTACATACAATACACTGAAAACTGTTTCTGCTGGCCCTCATATAAAAGACATTTTAGCACATAAGCCTGGGCCACAACAACAAAGAATTAACAGCTAATGTACGTGATAAATATCGTCAACAAAACCAAAAACTCTACCTTGCAAACAATCTTTTTGCCAAAGTAAAAGTTTTGATCACTCTATTACTAGCCAAAGTACCAGCACCTTGAAATTTCCTTATCTAATTTTCTGGTTTAATATGCCAAATAATTGAAATACACATGAGAGCTGCTCTCGGAATTTATAAACTGCAAGCTCTTTTACTAATTCAGCCAGCATTTGGCATCAGTCAGAAGCCTGACACCAAAAAATGAGCGTGGCAGAGGAACACTGTCCAAGACAAACAGCCTTCTCCTCTCTAGCATGTCTTTTCTTACATACAGGGCTGCAATCGAGCATCACACACTTAAATGCTTGGGATTAGTTTAGAGAACCAAGAAGTTATGGATGCAAGACAACATTGTGTGTACATAACCTCTCCTAACTTCAACTACAAAAAGTCTCCATGGAGACTTAAGGGGAAAAACAGAACCTCTGTCAGAATGAAAGAAGAGTCTGAAGAGCATCAATACTAATAAAACAGGAAGAGCTACCTGAAAGTACAACAGCCACTTCATCTGGTTATTAAGGCAACAGCACAGCTCCTACCCACCCTGCTCCCCCAGGCACACACTACCTCCACATCTCCATTTTCCACTTCTCTTGGCTTCCCACTTAACCCCAGTCTCAACTTCACACAAGGAAATCTTCCCCAACCCATCTCATTACTCATCATTTTACCTCCCCCCAGTCCCCATGACGAGAGGAACTATTACTGCACTGCAACAGGAAAGTCTGAGTTACAATTTCAGATCTGTTTTTCAGGTCTGTATCTCTAACTGGTACGGCACTGAATAAAAGTAGCTTTAAATTAATCAGAAGAAAACCTTGCTAGATTTGTTACTCCTTATAAACTGTGAAAGAATGTAAGAGATGAAAAAAAAATCCACCAATGACTTCTGAATTTTTTCTTTAAATCCTGAAAGTGCTGTGGATAGCAAGTAAGGTGGCCCCTGACAGACTTATTAGGTCACACCAAATCAATTACTATGACAAAAGCACAATTAATATGGCAGCACAAATACTCAATTTTAGAGCAATCATTTGTCTTTAAACTAAAGGAATTTTCCATGTACTCCAGCCAGGTTTTGGGTTGTGCCCTACTTACGCACAATACAATCATAAAATACATCAACTTGAAATTAACAGAAGTAAGATTAAAATTCAGATGTACAATGAAATAAAATAGGAAAATATCCAAAACACTCCCTAAAAGGCAGCTCACACACACAAAAAAAAAGGAAAATACATATAGACAGGTAGATAGTCTCTACTGCTTTCCTCCTTCCTCCATCCTGGAAACACAGAACTATTTCAATTTTCATGCAGAGTAGAGATCACTAAGTGAGGCACATACTTTTATTATGCAGCTTGAAGAAGAGTTGTTCAGCATGAGACAATGCTCTGCATGTCACTGCCCAAACACTGCACAATATTCAGCAAAAAAGTCTTCCTGGCACAGAAGTAAAATCCCTCTTGGTGTGGCAGAAGCAGGTCTTACCTTTCTATCCTCACGCTTTCCATGCATTATCCCCTCAAGTGGCTGAACACAAACACCACCAAACCTACTTCTACCCATTACTTCAACAAATGAAATGACAGAATCCACTTGTGGGTCTGAAGGCCCCAAAATTCTATAGAAAACATGCAGAAAGTGAAAGAAGTTATTTCCTGGGGTTTGGGGGGTTTTCTTGGTTTTGTTTTGAGCAGGTTTTTTGTGGTGGTGGGTTGTGGGTTTTTGTTTGGTTGATTTTCTGTGGTGGCATCTGTGTACTTGCTGGCCTTCAAGGTCTCTCTTGGGTTTGTGTAGGTTATCAGGACTTGCTTTTGGGGTTGACTTCTGTTCAAGTGGCAGCACAGGGAAATTACTAAATGCTTTCTGACAAGAATAAAAGCATTTTGACAATTACAGAGAAAACCTGCAGTTAGAGAAGATACAGACCTTTACTAGTGAACATCCATAATCTGTTGCCATTCTCTCGTTTTAGCAAAACAGTCATACAGAAATAACTTATTAGCAGCTGGTAAAAAGCTGCTTTTCTGAATTCTCAAATGATAATATATTGAAAACTCAGCAGTCATGAAACTGTATCCCTGACTTTACAGTATTTTGTGCCCTATTATACAGTATATGGTGTTAACTTTTAATAGACCTTCCTATATTCTTGGACATCACTATGACTTTCAAGTGTTGTATACACATCTCACATAGAGGAGGCCTCTGAGGAACTACTTATTTTAATAGAAAGGTGCAAAAAGGAGCTGCGAGGTTTGCACACATCATCCTGATACCCTTATCCTGGATTTTTACCTGTCATTATTTATTTAGTCCCATGGACATTCTTGTTAAGTCAATTGTCAACAGAAAAGCAGAGGAAAAAAGAACTTGCTGGACATGGAGTACTCAAATTTCAGTACTTCCAAAGTTAAAAACTGACTTTCAAAATCTGGGTGGGGGAAAAAAAAAATCCCATAATGTTTGCACTTAGAGAAAATTTAGAATGTTTAGCCATTGCTTTGGAGCTAAAATGGGAAACTCCCAATTCTTCTGATGTAGGTACATTATTTGCTACAGCAAACGGAAAAGAAGTTATAAAGTAGGATAACTACTCTCAATTAAAAAAAGAAAAAAAAGAAAAGTTCTGCTAAATTGTTGCAGCAGCCCTCTTGTTAAAGAGTAGAAATAAGCCCAGACCCAGACTTCTGGTCTACCACAGCATGAAAAGGGCCCTGGTTTATTCCCCTTTACAGCTCAGCCATCCTGACTCCAACCATTCCCTGACTCTGGCTGCAGCAGCTCCTGCTGTGGGTTTCCCTTGCAGCCTCTGACTGCTGGTTCTTTCCTGCTGAACTCTGACTGCAGCTTTTACCCAGCCAGACTGTGACTGCAGGTTACAACAACAGGCTCTGACTGCACACCCAGACTGACCTCACAGCAGGGATTGTCTCTCCTCAGGATCCTTCTTCTTCATGATCCTCTCATTCCCTCTTCCTCAAGGTTCCTTTTCCTTCATAATCCTCCTGACCAGCTCACCCCCTCCCTTTTATCACACTTATCTTTATTGGATACAGCTGTGACTCGTTAGGGGCAAGGCTGAATTGGGTAATTAACACAGCTGTTACTTATCAGGGGCAAGGTCACCTGTATTCCCTTCTCCTACACTAAATGTCTGGATCCTGACTTATTTTTGAGAGCATCTTTCTCCTCCAGGGGAAAAAAAAGAAAAAGAAATTCCCATTCCTGGATATATCTCCAAGAAGAATTTTTCTTGCCTTACTAATCCTACCAGACCCCAACTCTATTGTATCCATCAGAATAAATAAAAAAGGCAACTCGGCAACTCCTTCATGACTCAAACCAGAACATAACCAAACAGAACAACTATTGAAAAAGTTAATTATGCCCTTCAGTTTAAACTGAAGAGGCCAAAGCCACTCCTCTAATGTTTCCCACTAGGACAAAACATTAGTTCAGCATTGCAAGACCTAACAAGGCAGCCCTACAGAAATAAAATAATGGACCTAGAATGTATTCTGTATTTCAGCAGCATGAATGCCCAAGTTCAACCCACATTACTTGCAGGATGAGATGAGATGCAGAGCAGATCTACCAAAGCAACGCCCAACAGTCACAGCAACCTTTCCCTGCACTGGAATATCCTTCCTACAGGAACACACAATGCACACGTGGAATTTCTACGTACTCTCTTTGGCACTGCACCGGAATTCCATGTCCACCTGCTATCTCAGAGCTGCATGTTTACAGGCAGAGTGTGAACTGATCGGTTTTACTCCAGATATTCCAGGTACTTCTGCAGAGGCTTCTGTAGGCAAACTGTATCCCCTCATGGCACCACCCACAGTGGAGACCTTCTGCAGGCACATCCTCCAGGACACATTCCTTCTGTTCCTCTGTACTGTCCCATTGACAAGGGCAGGACTTGCCTTGGACTGTGCTCACAAGCTCTACAGACCCCTCCGCACCAGAATGACAAGTTCTGCTGCGACAGAGCAATATTCTTTCCCCCTGCTTGAGGATTTGGGCTTCACATCTGTTTAATGACTGAAAAGGCAAAGGCTTTTGTCTGGTTTTTAATCAGTTTTACCCTTGAGATAATTTGGACTATTTTGTGATGTTTCTTTAGAAGCTCTTTATGCCTCCTTACCAAATAATACAAAGTGTTATCATAAACACTGGAGTAAAGTAGAATACGGAGCATTATGACAGTGTTTACATCAAATAAAAAATGCTTTGCATCTTCTCACACATAGTAATCATATATTTCATGTTCAAAAAGACACAGAGAAGCTGAAAATGCAGAATGTTTATTCTCAAGCTCAACTCTGACACGTTTGGAACTCAGCTGTTTCATTACACTAATTTTTTCAGAGTTCAAAGTGATGCTTTGGAACACACAGTAAAGTATCCAAACGCTTTGTAAAGGAGGATCTGTTACTTCTTTGTCATCAAAAGTGCATATGAAGGATTAAAGCTAAGCAAAACGCACATCTGTGTAAAAGATACAGCAGCAAAAAAGCAGTCCCTTCTCAAAGCCAAGAAACCAGAAACCAAAGTAAGCATGCATTACAGGATGCATCTTGCTTTCAAATACGTGGAAAAATCCTTCATAAATAACATTCTTTATACAGAAGGCAATGAACTTTCTGAAATTTTCAAGGTGAAGGTTACCAAAGCTCTAAGTCTCCTGTAAGTTTAGATGTAGTGTGGGTTGATGTTTTCAATACCAGAAAGATGCTCCACATAAAGAGCAGAGTGTAACACGTTAAATTTGGTGGGACGCACTTTGAAGCAAAACAATCATCACTTCTAAAAGCATTTTGAGGTTGGGTAGTTGATCAATAAAACAAATATTGCCATAAAATAAAAAAGGCATTGATTTTTACGAAAAAGCACTTGCTTGGAATCAAAGGAAATACACGCTTGACCCAGATCTTATGTGAAAGATCCACGTTTCCTGCTAAATTGCAACATAAGTGTAACTTAATGCTGTTTTACACCGGGCACACTGTCACTCTAGAGCTAGGGAATTATTATGACCTCCAAAAATCTAAAATTGCTTTTGGATACTATCTGCCAACTGTGTTAAAAGTTAACATCTCAGTAAGTTCAAGATATTCTTGCAATATGTGACTGAGCCAACTCCTCTGAAATTTTCAACCAAGGGCCTGTGAGCAACCTAATTCAGGCAGCAGAGACAGATAAATCCCTTCTGTCTTCACTTCTTTCTTTCGAAAGCTGTACATTCACACAGATCTCTCTTTCATCTGCCTCAGATCAAAACAATCCCCCTCAAATCTGAAATGTGTAAAGAAGGAATCCTCCTCATAAGGATTCCTTATCTCATAGCCCACGCAGCAACAGTGCTGCAGAGATAACATGCAACTCATTTCTCCAACTCCCTCACTTCAGCCTTAAATCCAGTCTTTATTTGTAGTCCTGTATCACACATCACTGCAAATTCCTGTTCCTGAGCTTGCTTCAAGCTACACACATCTCAACCGAACCTGTAAATATTACTTAGCAAATCTCAATATGCAAGATGTTAGCTCTGCAATCCACTTCTTCCTGATCTACTTTCCAATCCTCTGCAACAGGAAGCTGCCTCAAATTCCAAGTCCCTGTTCTCTCTCCACTATCTTCACAGGATTCTTCCTCTGTACGCTTTATGCTTGATCTCTAAAAGACAATGTCTAATCTTGAAGTTCCTCTTCCACTGCCCTTTTCCATTCCTTATTGTTATTTAAAGTACTATTTTTCTATAATGCTTCCTGCCTCTAAGCATTTAAAGAGCCAGAGTCCTCTACTGAGAGGAACTGGAACATGGATCCGTGCATGCTCATGCCCCAGCAGGTATCATTCACATAGATCATGTCAGCAAACTTCCTTGCATCATACTTGATATAAAATTTGTTCAAAACCCACAGAACTTTGGTTCTGGAAGGTCACCTCAATTCTCTACTACAATATTATTTTTCCCTCAACTTCACAGCAGCTGTGACGGATCTTTGGGTACTGAGGTGCTCACTGAAAGTCCACACACAATTTTAGACAGCACCCTCCTCACATGCATTAGTTTCATTTAAAACCAGGTTTAGTTTCATTTAAAACAAGACTAAAAGGAGCACAAGCTGATTTCAACCTTTTCACTCAATCCTTAAGAACAGATTTGTACTGTACAGATATTTTTGCATTGATTAAGGAAGTTCCAAAGCTTTTCTCCTACTCAACACATAAGCATATGCAATCATAAAGGATGAGGGAGCTATTTCTCTTTTTTCCCAGAACTAACCAGCTGTTAAGATTTGTTTATTTAAGTCTGCGTGCCACTGCTCACCTACAGGTGCTGAGGAGCGACAAGTCATTTGGGAGTTTCCCACCCTGTATATTTCCTGTGATTCCAATAGGCTAAAACAATTAAATAATATTTTGATCTCACCAAAGCAAGGTTTTTATACAACAGCTGTAAAAACGCACGTTAACAATACAAATTTCTGAGTACATTCAATGTTTTCCTCATACAAAACACTTTCAGAACACAGATGATAAATGATGCTTCACAAAGAATGATTCACATATCCTGGTAGGCCAAATATTTTGTCTGGACTGACTATAGACTAAAAACAGAGCAAAAACAAAGAGCTTCCAGTAAGCTGAGCATATCTTATGGCCCATAGGTATTTAGCAGAAATCAGTTCCTTACCCCCCTGCCTGAATGGCATCAATGCCAACATTCAGGCTGGTCACCCCATGTACCAGCTAACCCTGCACTGGTGTGTGCAAGACAAGATTCTAAAGCACTGTTCTCTCTCAAGAAAATTTGGCCCTGAGGGTTTAGGCACATTTTGCTCCACATTCTCCACTGTAAGCTGGGGATGTGCAGGGGATGTGAGCAAGGCTCTACAGCTGTTGGCCTTCTGTCATGCCTGCATTTCAAAGAGCTGGTGTGTTACCCCCCAAACACCCTGAGTTACCCACTAAGAACCTGCAGGACACTCTGCTGCCTGAAGACAAGAAGACTTACCTGGGGAACACACTGGAACAGAGATCCAGTAGAGCAGCTTCCAGGTCACAATAACAACAGCCCCAAACAAGGGATCACGTAAATATCCAGAGAATGCAATTCCATCCGTGCCTGCTTGATTGACCCCAAAAGAAACAAATCCATGCCAGTGATCACACTTACACAGGGGCAAAGGCAAGCACACTGCCACAGCAGTCACAGTCATCTCATGATGTCACCTTGCTCAACTCCTGCACGACAAATTTGGCTCTTCACAGATGCACACGAGTTCCAAACAACGTGTTTTGCTTCCGAAGCGAGAACAAAAGGCAAGGGTCTACTTCAAACAGGCAATCAAAATTAACACCATTGTTTGAAACACTCTCAGCTGTCCTCAAGTTAAACACTGTTTGTTTGTGTTCTGGCATGCAAAAGTTAACAGTATTTCATTCCCTCCTTGCCCACAGAACACAGCTGCCAGAGCGACTTAAATGAAGTGGGGCCCGACACAAAGCATGTGAATTCTTAAAAATAATGTTGTATGCAAATTTCTTCTAAATCCACAGACACAGACTTTGAAACATCACAAGTGCTACCGTGTATTTGTATTTCTTCTAACTCAAGCAGTCTTCACTAAAGCTGAACTTTGCATAATGTGAATTGCATTTTGCTCACGTAGCACATAGTACTTCACCTCATCTCCACACATAGCTAAACAAGCACTGCAAATGCTGGGAAATACTTACCTGATTGGAAAAAGACCCAAAAAAGTCAAACAGGAAGGCATAAAATAAATATAAATGTGTAAATCTGAACAATTATTATGGTATTTCAGGGTTTTTGAGAGTTCTCTTAAAATGGTAATGCAAGAATAAAGTGTGGTTCTGTGTTTGTGCTAAATCACCTATTTCCTTACTGCCATCTCCTGCCCCATAAATAAGCTACACTGCCAAGATTTTGCACATCCAAATGCACTTCCAGTGCATGCACCATTAGCAGTAAAAATAGCATTTTTTTAACTCCTCGATCCATATTTTGCAATTGCAAGAAACCAAAGGAACTGGTTGTCTCAAATGAGAGCACAAACAAAGAAAACAGACTCAAATCCATGTCCTAGCAAACAACTAAATGCCACTTGACTATAGGCCCGTAATTAATTAACAGAACATAACCTCTCCCTTCTGAGGCTGTGGCAGGCCTAGAATCTTAACTGGAGCGTATTATAATATGTCTGCCACAAAGGCAGGCAGATATTCTCCTAAGTGACAGTAAATGGTGTTCTCACAAGTAAGACTGCTACTTGCAGAGAGGTTTCCTACAGAAACGACGTCTGTGTGACCAATGGCCTTTAACCCAAATAAATAAACACACAGTGACCCTGATCTGAAGAGAAGTTAGTATCCAAGACACCCTGTTCCTTGTCTGTAGCAGCATTACCAGGGCCATTCCAGACAAAAGACAAAAATGTGAAGAAATACGTCACTAGTTCTGTTGTTTAGGAAATAATTTGCTAACTTGTTGTCTCAAAGTCCCTGACTCTTAAAATATTACCCTTTTTAAATGCACCCCAAACAACCCAAAATTTAGTATGCCTAGGGACATCAACTGAATATGCTTTCTGCAAATTTATTCACTACACACACTCAATCATATTTATAGCAGCATTAATTCTATCTCACATACATGATATGTGAGTCATTGTGGGGTCCAATGCTTGGTTTTTGCTTTGGAGTGGCTTTTGTTTTGGATTTGATTAATTGCTGCAGGCTGAAACACAGAACATAACTGTAGCTGTTCTTTTAATATACAAGCATATATAGATAGACATAATATTTTATGTATATATACACATAAATTATTTATTTTCTGAAAATGCAGATAATAGAGTAGAGGACAAGGTAAGAATTCAAAGTGATCCTGAAAGACCAGAAAAAAGTTATGAAAAAATATTAAGAGTGTGACCAAGAGAACTGCAAAGCTGCAGAGTTAAGCCAGAACACCTGACTGCACATAAGGGGATGGTCAAAATGTGGTTTAGGTGAAAGGGATGTAGAGGATAAAACAGACCACAAAGCCACCCTCAGTGTTGTGATGTCAAAAGCTAAAAATAAAAATAAAAAGCTCAGAGTGATGTCATTGCACAGGACTGCCCACAAAACCAGCAAGTACCAGTCTCACCCTGTATTCTGGTAAGATTTCATGTAAATTACCACATCCAGTTTGGTCACCACATTTCAAGGAGAATAGTAATAACAGGCTGAATGCTGTACCCAAAGCCAAACAACTCAAACACCAAGAAAAGTCTCCTCAAAGTCAGCCAGAGGAGCACTGGAATAGACTGCCAGAGAAGGTTGTAGAAGTGCTGGGATTGAGGGGCTTTGAGGAGGAGTTAATATCTGCCCCAGCCTGCAAAGGCTCCAGCTCATTGTGCCTTGGGAGAGAAGAAGGGATCAGGCAGTTCCCGCAGATCCTGCCCAGTCTCTGAGGTCCTGGAGCACAGAAACCAGGGCTGAGCAGGACCTCCAGGACGCACCTCACCCATTCTTGGCCCCCGAGCTGCAAGTCCCAGTAGAACACTGGTTTTGGGCGGGTTTTTGTCACAATTCCACACTGATTATTTCTGAGTTTACTGATGCCATACCAGACATTAGGCTGAAGTTTTACAGAGAACTGTCCCAACAAATTCCAAGAACTTTTCCACTAAGTGACAACAGCTAAATCAGAGACTATTGCTATGAATTCTTTCTGATCACTGAGTGTACTTTAGCTTGTATTTATCAAAACTGCATTTCATGCAAAGTTTTAACATTCTAGTCACTCAGTATCATGAGCTCTGTCTGGAGCCCTTCACCACAAACTTTAGATTGAGCTATTCGGAATTATTTTAATTATTTTCTTTTAATCATCTGCAAGTCTCAAGTATTGAGTATTCCACCTCCCTTTTTACTTGATATTTCCAAGTTGAACAAAAAAAAGTCTGCAAAATTAATTTTGGGAACCCATGCTACCAATTTTGCCCATGAACAGTGACCACTTGCACCCACCCTTTACCAGCAAATCGAGAGAAGTGATTCTCTCCTTCTACTCTGCTCTCCTGAGATTTCACCTGGAGTACTCCATCCACCTCTGGGGACCCCAACATAGCAAGGACAACCCAACCTAGTGGAAGGTGTCCCTGCCCATGGAACTGGAAGACCTTTAAGGTCCCTTCCAACCAAAACCATTCTATGATTCTTTCATCTAGACATAACTCTTGACACTCTTACAATTAAATCAGGAACAGCTCAGATTCAGACATGAAAATTTGCTTCTAATTAATTTTGGCAAGACCATGTTGACAAAAACCTTGGTCCATCTGCTGTGAAAACTGCAGAAAGCATATGGTGCTTTGTACAACTACATTAAGATCACTAAAGTCCAAAGCTCCAAGTTAGGCATATCAAATGCAAAATAACAAAAAAGGATCCAGGGTCTTCATAAAAGCATAAATCAAATCTAATAAAACATACAATTTATGTTTTGGTCTCAGCAAATCTATTTTCAAACTTGTAAGAGAACAGTTAAGACTAGGTAGGGAGTACATACCAGACTTAGAAAGTAATGAGGGTTTTCTACTGCTCATTTCTAGACTTCATATGGGGATTTTTAAACAGAACTATAATCTAAGACTTCTGCTCCAGAATTTCAAAGTGTTTTATCAGTAGTATTTTTCATATGAAACCTGAAACAAGAAGAATTACTGATTTTTGGGGAGTGGGGGAGGACAAGGAGAAAAGAAGTTAGGCATGGGAGACAGCTCAACCCACAGACTTTATTGTAACTTTAATAACACGGGCTGAGAATAAGCAGAACACACAGAAAACTCAGTTACAAAGGAAGACAGGAGATCCATGAGTTTTACTTTCCAGCATCTTATCCTTAACCATCACAACTTTGGGAAATGAAAACATCTCCAAAGTCTTTTCCACAAGACAAAAACAATGGGTTAGAGACCAGTTAAGGCCTTTCTTTAAGAAATTATTATTGTTACTATTACTTTTATCTGAATCTTACCTCTGGGTTTTCTAATAATACCTTCAAATAATGGTAAGCACATTCTCAAGAAAACAACAGATTATGAAAACAAAAGTCTTCTGAGTTAGGCCTCTCAAATCCCACCTCACTGTAAAGAGCAACAATACCCATTTTTATTAGAATTAAGTATGGATGTAAATTGATACCTTCTGTCTGCTACTAGGCTATCAGCAAGAAGAGCAGATATGATTATCAATAACTATGTCTAAAGACTAGACCAGGGAACCCACATGTTCTTGAACTGCCTTTTTTTTTTTCCCAAAAAAAGCTGTTTACTAAAACACTGGCCACATTTTTGTAAATTTAAAAAAAAAATAAAGAAAGAAACCCATAAACAAGCACGTAAACAATTTTGTAGGAATGCAAAAACATCTTACAAGGTCAGAAAGGCAGAAAGCATGTTTTCTGAGCTCTTTTCAAGACCACTCTCTCACAAAAAATGAGTGACAGTCTTGCCTCTTCCAAAAAGATGCCATGTGGCAAAAGAGAACAAAATAATAAAAAACAGCCTCCATGAGATTTTGTGAAATATGTATGATCTCATCTTTTTTAATAATAAACACTATAAACAAAATATTTGGAAAACACAGTGCTGAAACAACAACCTCACAGAAGTGTCACAACTTGAACGGACACTGTTTACTCAGGGGCAAACCTGGTATCATTATTTATGCACCTTAATCAAACAGGAAAGAGAATCTTTTGAAAGAAGAGTTTTGAATACCAAATCACAAACATGTGGCTCCCTATGGCTTTGTTTTCTTTTCAGTTGCCTGTAGCTGAAACAACACACCACTTGCTTTGGCTGCCCTGCTGAACTGCTGTGCCATCACAGCTGCAGGCTGAGGACAACCTACTGAGGGGCTCTGGGATGTTCCAGCTCTCTCTGCTGCTTCCCTGCTGGAAAGAATCAACCCCTCTGAGCTGGAAAAGGGAACATCCAGTGTCAGTACAAATCCAGGTGCCTCAGTTTAAAGCATGCTTACAGGTAGCTTGAGTCAAAACCTCAGCTCATGAGTGGGAGTAGCTGAACTGGCACCAGTGTCTAAAACTGCTGCAGGGGCAGCTGCCTCCAGATAAAGGGCAAATCTGAGACCTTCCCAGGCATTATCTTACCTCACCTCAGCAAACTGCACCAGAATTTATCACTGAAAATAAGCATTTCAGTTTTAGTCACTATAATATACCCAGGGAAGAAACATTCCTCTGCAACACTTGGAACACTTGCATGGATTTCTAAACACAAAGTGAATATTTATTACCACAGAAAACATCCTTTTATTCTGTGTGTATGCCTGGTTATCTTATTGTTTTGGAAATACCACTAAAAGCATCCATTCCAAACCTTGGGCTTTCTACCAGTGCTGCAAGTTACTGATCATGAGAAACACATGCTAAGTAACTTCCCATTTTGCAAAAGCAAGCAGCTCCTGAAACACATAAAATAACAATAATTCAATAATTGCACTTCTAAGAAGTGTGGGGAGAATCCCAAAGGCAATGCTCAGGCAGCAGCTCTTCCCTCCCTTGACAGGAAATTCCAACTTGTTCCTCAGCTGCAGCTGGGCACAACCTATGGCTCAGGCAGAGGCCCCAGGCTAAGATACTGCACAAAAAGCAAATTCTGCCTGGCAGCCCACTGAACAAAATACACTGAAGGGGAAAAAACTCTCACAGACTGAAGATTCTAAGAACTTGCAGCCTAAAAGAGGGAGACTGTAAATAGATTAAATTACCAAAAAAAAATATGGGGCCAAATGTGGGTTTAAATCCGTGGTTTAGGGAAGGCTTTTAAAATAGTTTTATCACCAATTTTTCTTCGAAACCTTCTTTTAAAATTCTGTATTCTTAAAAATATCAAATCTTCTCTCTTCAAAAATTACTCCTCTCTTCACAAACTATGAAACAAGAAAAAAAAAATGGAAATCCTCTTGTAAGTTCTACTAGAATGTTTTGTAAGAAACCCAGTTTAAAAATAGCATATACCAACAATATAAACCAGTAACAGCCCAGTCATCACACAAGCTTCATAAAACTACTATGTATTTTTCTGGGAAAATAGATTAATTATGAAGAAACAGCTCTGCAGAAACAAAGCATGTGGCTTTCTTCTATTTTTATGCAATTGCAATTTGCATGTTTATGAAAAGCAGTCTGTGTAACAGAATTAAAAAACATGGCTTTCCTAATTTAACCTTTCTTAAAAAGTACAGTATGCCCATTCAACATTTCAAGAATTAAAATTCCATTACTGTTGAATTTATGACAAGATCACAACTTTGTCTTTAGAGTCTTGAGGATTTTGTTAGTCACACATACAGCTTATTCTTATTGCCATTTAGGAATTAGATTTACAGTGCAGAGAACAATAGTCACAAAAACGGACAAGCATCTGCATTGCTTTGTCCAAAACAAAAATACATATGTTAAATGTACAAATTTAGGCTGTGGAAGACTTCAACAACACAGTGGTCAAGCTAAAAGGTTTATTGGGCTTTAACTGGTGCAGTTAAAACAAACTAAGGAACAAGAGTGCAATGTTGTTTAGATACACAAATAACTAACAGCTATAGGCATCACTAATGGTGCTCTATCTTGTTCTCTAACTAGTTTCAATTCTTTTTTACTTAAACAAACTAAATGCACCATATAAAGTCCCAATGGTTGACATCTGTTTCCAGCTCAATCATTTCAGTAAAACTTCACACCAAATACTTTTTCTTCTTCCAAGAAATAAAACTGGGAAGAAAAGGATTTTTTTTGGCCTAAACTAAAACTCAACCAAACACGCTTTTAGGCCCAAAATTTACAGAAGCTACAAAACATGGCCCTGATGCTTATGTGATGAATTGGAATTTGTTTATTTAAAGATGAAAACCATAAGAAACCACACTGAGTGGCCAAGTGGACTTCATCTCAGAAAACTACAGAGTAGATAAAGAGAGTTAAATGGATACTGAAAGCAAGAGAAGGAAGGAGAAAGTGAGCGAGATGATAAGGGAAAGATTCTTCTGCAGTAGACCTAGAAGACAGAAAGCATTCTAAAATACCAGAATGTGCCAAATGGAGTAAGCAGGAGGAGTGGCCAATGTCTTATGAAGAAGGGTTCCTAAACCACAAGGAAGTGACACGCAGCCCACTACAGAGTCTGAGAACTCTCCATACTCCTGGCATCACTGTCTACAGCAGCTGGCAAAAGGAGCTCAACAAAACCCATCTTCCAAATGCACAGCCTTCCACAACTGAAGACAAGGTTCCAGAATGAAAGAGCTGTCATCCCTTTTCACCCACAAGTATCTGAGAAATCCTCTGCCAGAATGTCTTATCTTCCTTTCGGTTGCTATTCCAGCAGACTCAGCCCATCACTCTAACATTTAAAAGATATTTTCTATCTTGCTGAAGTTCGATCCAAGTGTCAGATAATGGATTTTCTGGGGTTTTCAACCCCAGGAACCTTATGAACCACAGTAAAAGGACACGATAAGGACATTACTCCTACCTTCTATTTTTTCCCCCTTGAATTTCTTTCTGAGTGATTGATTTTGTAAGCCCAGTAACATTCCTTTGTCTCTTTTTATCCACTGAGGTCTCCCATGGTACAATGGGGTTTTGCAGGCAACTATCCTGAATTTGTATCCAAAATTATGATGAGTTGGTTTTTTCTGTCTCTTAGCTTTCCTCCACAACAGCTACACACCACCCCAGGCCATACTGGCACCAAGTGCTGGTTCTGGCTGCAGGAGGGACAGCCAGTCACCTGTGTCCAGCTCAGTGGAAATTTTGTGCACAAAAAGCCTTGAGCACAACACCTACCAGACAGGAAACAAAGCATTCAAGCTCTGTTCAATGATTGCATTTTTTTCATAGTATTCAGTTTGCAGAAGATTGAAAACTGAGAACTGTAAACATTAGAGACATGAAATCATGATCTATCTAGTCACTAGCAGATAAGCAATAACCAGCATGTTCTTGGCTCAGTGAGCAGGGATTTAGCTGCCAAATCCCAATCAACACTAATTGGATTGTCCTTGACTTCAGAACATACCACTGACACCACAGGAGTAATTTATTTCAACAAACACATATAAATGGAACACAAAAATTCCCAAAACACCAAGCAGAAGAAAATTAATCTCATCAATAGTGATAATGCTATTGTTAGAAATAATTTTTTTGACTATATAAGCAAGGAGCCTGAAAGTCTCATGCTACTGCAAAGAGGAGTAAGAGGAGAGATGAACCAAAGGAAAACCACCTACTCAGCAGTATATATTTGCAGGATACAACTTTCACTGACAGTTATCAAGGCTGAACCGTGAATCTGCTGTTACACATTTTACAAACAATTCCACAGTGACTGTGGTTTTCCTTTGTGAGTACCAGTAATTGGGGAGGTAGTTGGTACTTTAAATTCATGTCAGAGGGCTATCACAGCAGTATAATTCTCTTCCTCACTGTTATAAAACAAGACTGTTATGTTTGGGACATTGAAGAAGTTAAATGTCAGTCTCATTGTCCCTCCACTGAAAAATATGATTGTGGTTACAGAAGGCCAGGGCTTACACAGTATTCAGGCTTGCATAACAAACTGTTTTCCATGGACAGGCTGCAGGAAAAGTGTCCTTTTGTCAGATAATCCACGAAGTTAATCCAGGACAGAACAGGGGAGAGTTCCTTGACTGCAATTTAGTCACAAAGATAGGAAATGCTACTTCCCTCGACATAATCTGTGTCCTCGTATTTCAGAACAAATGAAGATAGCTTACAAAGAAAAAAAATCAAGCCTCCATGAATATTTTAGTTTAAAATTAAAAGCTGAAAAAAAAGTATTTCTATTGTTGTTGTTGTTATTATAATGGCAAGACTGAGTAAAAAGTCTGAAATCCACGTTCTTCAGAAACATTCATTACAGACGTGAGGGAAAAACGATTTACATGATCTCTACTGATTTTAGGATTTCTCCAAAATAATAAATCCATAAACCAAAGTCAAAATATTTTTTTTAGTCAACATTAGGTAATAGAAGAAACTGCTTGAGTATCTTTTATGAAAACATGCTACCAAAGAATACTGTGGGTCTTCCAAGTAGACTTTCAAGAGAGCTTTATCTCACCAAAAAAAACCAACAAACACCACCACAATCAAAACAAACAAAACCACATGCAATGGAAATATTTTCTCCTCATTCTGTTTCAGCATAGTATTGTGGAATCTGTTGTATTTGAAAAGTAAAGCACAGGCTTTGGAGGAAGAGAGAATTTCATTTACTGGAGCAACTAGTTAGTGTACAAGGCTTTTGGGCTGCCATGCCCTACCCAGCCATAGCCCACTGCAGTCATCCCCCAGCAATAAATACACGGGCACATTTCTGTGTTCTAAACTGCTCCAGCACTGCACTTGATGCTTCACCCCACCACAGCTACAAGAATTCTCCTGCCACAACAAGGATTTAGGTTTTGGTGCTTTTTTAATCCCTTTGAGATCTCCCTGGATTGCATTTGAATCAAATTAAGCCACAGCACAGATAAGAAAGCCACTGAAGTAACAGCTTTATTCCCTTATTTTTCTACGTTTTCTGTTTTACAGAGATTGCATGCCATGGCATCAAGCAATCATCCACTCCTTATACACAGACTAGCTCAGTGAAATGCCCAACTATGAATAGACAGCAAATACACCAGAAAACCCTCATATTATATTCTTCACAGGCAAAATCTGCTCACAGGAAAAAAAAATAAAAGAATCAGACAACTCCATTTAGAAATCTCTCCCACTCCATCAACAATCACTTGTCTTGTTTCAAAGTCCTCTGAGATACGAAGCTATGTTACACAATAAAGGCTTCCCTGAAGAGGAGTTGATAAAAATCAGAACAGAAACAACCACAACAGAGCCTACACATGTTATACCAGCATTTATCAGTTGTGACAACAGCCAAATAAAACTGCTATACTGTTGCAAACCTTCTGTCCTACACATTGCAACTGCAGACACAATCAAGAACAAATTATTCCTCTGTCTTCTGAGAGGAACCAAACCTCACAGAAAATGTACCCTTTTCTGTTTTGTACCCTTTAACTTCTGGGTACAAAACAGCATCCTACAGGAAAGCTGCTAGGGGAGTTTGGATTTAATTTAATCAAATCCAGTCTTTGAATCCTTTCTTCTTTACCCTTACCTTTCAGCTGCTGAGCTAAGGAAGACACAGAATGTTCTCTCTTTTACCTTTTCCATGTATCACTCTATGTAAATTCTAGGGATAGAATTATGATTAGGGCTTACACCAGCAAAACCAAAAACAAACAAAACAAAAAAGGCATTTTCTCATGCCCTTCTGTGATCTTTGCCAACATCTGTGTTCTTCATAAATCCCATCCACATTCCATTATTCAGACATATTAAAGGAGAATTTTTCGGTGAAGCACATCAAACACACTTCAAAATCCATGAAAAAAAATAAAATGCATAAACAGTAAGGCCTCCTGGGATTTCTCCTAGCTGTTAACCCAGAATGTCTACATTTAGTAGCACCTTTGCTCCTTTCAGAGACTTCTCTAAGTGCCTTTTGTAGCCAGTTATGTAACAGCTTTATATTGTGCTGATATGCTGGGGAAAAATAAGGTTATCTACCTCAGCTAAAGTTCAGCTGAAGGCAAAATACACCAAGGTTGATTGTTTTACTCTGTGTATCACTGAAATCCTTCATGCTTTCACTGTTAGAACAAAAATAAAAGGGTTTAGCAAAGCTGGGGGATTTATAAATCTGGTTTCTCCAACTCTGTCAGGACACTTAACATGCACTTCTAACAGCAGCTATGAGTTCTTAAAATACACACCAGCCATTAAAACTATGATCCATCTGAGCTTAGTTTTATGGTGAGAGACACAGACTGAGCAACTTAAGTGGGAATACAGGCCAGTGCACCTGAAACACAGAAAAAGCTGGGTGAATCAGGTCATCCTTCACACAAAGACTTCTCAACTCCTAAGTGCCTGCAATTCTACTGACACTTGTCAACAGCAAAGCTCATTCTCTGCTCAGGCAGAGCCTCTGTGCATCTTGCCAAGCGATAATAAACTGCCTGTTAGGCAAAGGATCCAAGGGCTCCCATTAGTTTCCTTGGAGCTTGTAGGAGACTAGGCCACCTCACTAACATCTTTGTGCCCAAGGCTCTAGGGATCATTTAAGCTGATACAAATTCAGGGTGCGTTGATCTGTCTTCCAGCATGCTCCTGACCCTCCTTTATGCCAATACTGGCATTCATCTGACATCCTGGTCAGCCAACACTGTTTGAAAAATTAGCAGAAAAGCAGTCCAAGCACAAGGTAATATAGTAACACAGGTAACACACCCGGCAAGAAAGGCCTTCTGGACAGGTCAGCATCCTAAAGTGAGCTGGAAACCAAAGATTTGACACAATAGGAAGGGCAGCACTAGGACTGCTGGAACATCAATTTACACAGGCCTAGACCAAGAATGGACTTTCTTATGCTTGATTCCCAAAGGTCACAGTCTCTGGTGTATTCGAGGATAATAAAACCCTTCACTTTCCCTGAAGACTATGCTGGTTAAAAACTTGTAACATCAGTAACAACGGTGGTCCAAAACAAGAAAAATCTACAAATCTGCTCCTGAACTGCATAAACACTGCATTTTAAGATATTTACAGCCAATGCTTTTTGAGTACAGCCAGATAACCTGCCCAGGAAACCAGCACCTTTACCACATTCTCAGGGGTATAGCAGATATTGGCACACATAAATAAATCCATACAGGCAGTGAGAGCCAGCAGACACAGTGGGGCTCTCCTAGGAGAGCAGTCACTACTATCAACACCCTTCTGTATAAACCACAAGTGTTTATCATCCAAACGCTGCTGATACACAGGTTGGGAGGAAGGGTACAGCATTTTTGTTTGCTTGTCTATACAAAACTATTCCACAGATTATGCCTAGGGGGGAAAAAAACCAAAAAAAACCCAGTACAAAATGTAATTGCACTCAACATTAAAATCAAAGACATTAAAACCAAGCCAGAAGGTAGCTGCAGATGACAAAAAAAAAAAAAAGAAGAAAAAGAAGGAACATATTAAAAATATAAAAGCTTCAAGGGTAGCTAGTCTATAATCCTAGAAATGTTAGTCCCTGCTTTTCATATAGAATGAAGCATAATAAGTGCATCACAAAACTACAGTTTTATAAGAAAAATAAAGGTCAGTACTCCATGTATTATGGGATTTCATGTGGGGGTAAAGGAATTTTGGAAAACAATGCATGCCTAGTCTTCAACAGAATGTTGTTCCTTCAAGCATTTTTCTTATGAAGCATTAAAGTAGCAACAAGTAATTTAAATAATAAAGTCTAAACAGTTACTTTCTGGGCATGACCTTTTCAAATTAAGGTTCAGGAGTTATTTCTGAATCTGCTCAATTTCACCCATGCAAGCAATTCCACCCAACTTCACGAGACAATTTATGTACGGGAAGTTAAAACACATACTTAAATGCTACAGATGAGGACATTTTACAGACATAAAGCCTTCCAATGCAATCTGTAATTTCACTTCACGTACTCTGTCAGATTGGTCATAGCCATGAAGTAAGTAGCCTTGCTTTGTTTTCTTAAAAGCACATCTGGGTTTTTTGGTTGCTTCTTTGTTTTGATTTGGGTTCTCTCTACTTTGTCAGGGAAAATGTTCCAAACAGGAGAGAGGCAAAAGGGAAGGTCTTTATTTTTAATATAAAATACTCCCCATTTCACATGTCTTGATTTTGACAGTACAATTAGGACAAACCTATTATCAAATGGGGTGGGAGAAACCAGGCTGTAATTAAGAGAATAATAATTGCAGAATAGTAAAATCCAAGAGACCCTTAGCAAAACTTTGTAAGACTGCATCTTTAAACACACAGATACAATGATTTCTCTGAAAGTTCTATTTCTTAAAAAAAATCCCATGGTCTGAGTTTATTAGCTGCATTTTTTTGATGAACAGATACAGACTGCACGCAATTGCTACTTCAAAGAATTACTCTGAGCAACAAACTTGAGTGTTGTTTGGTTTATGCATAGTCAAATAAAATAAGGAACATCGGACTATTTAAAATATTGTTTATTAACAACACACATTCAAAGGATCGCTCTGAAATACCCAGCACAAACACATACCAGCTGACAATCACTTCGTTTTCCAATCAGTTTAAACACTGATTTGAGATCTCTGCAGCAACAAAGCTGGTATCATAACGGAGACTTACGTAACACAAACCACTCTCTCTTTGCCCACAAAACGACGGCAGATAACACCACTTCCCTTTCCCCCCAGCAGACAGAACGTATCCCGAGGCTTCAGGAAAAGCACCCATTCCTGCAGAGCCTCCCGGGTGCTACGGCGCTTTCCCGGGGGATCCGCGGCACCGTTCAACAGGCGATGGATGAGCAGCGAGAGGGGGCAAACCCCGCTGCTCTCCGAGCCCCCCTCGGCAGCCTTTGTTCTCCGGGGAGGCGCGGCTGTCGCGCCCCGGCCGGCGGGACACAGG
>VYXD01006416.1:172831-190729 GCA_013397195.1 Hylia prasina
GGAAAAATATATTTTATTTTTATACGGTTTATATATATATATATATATATTGCATAAGGGCATTTTAAAACATTGTATCCCCTCTATTTTTCATATCGTGAATGTCAAACGTTAAACTCTTTCCATACCTTTTTTTATCTTGCATTCCAGACTGGTGAAAGATATAGAGAATGTATCAGCTGTTCTCCATGGGTAATATGTGAAATAAAATAAACACAATTACATAAAACACTTCAGTTATGTTGTCTTTAGTGGGGGCAGTGGTCAAGATGAATCATTTCTCATTGTTAAGTCCTACTCATGCCAAGCTAGAATGGCAATCCTGAGACAGACCAAAACTCTTCCCTTGCATACTTTGTGAGCAGCCAACTTATCTCATCAAATGGTGTAAACTACGAGCCAGCAATGCATCCTAAAATTCCAGGGCAGGTCTGTCAAGAAGGCTCTAAGGCTCTTTTCTGCCCACACATTCAAGCCAGGGCTGAGACGTGTCACAGCTTGGATTGATCGTGCAAGTTTATTTTTTGCCCTAATTAATCAGAGAAACAACTGCACACTTCAACATTGCACAACAAAGTAACAGATTTATTGAGGCAGCACGTTCCAAAAATGGTCATGGCAGCTTCCAAGGTTATTTATGTTGAAGGATTTCCTGGGCCACAGTTCAGGTTAAAGTTAAACGGTGACCGGTTCAGTGCAGGGAGAACATTTTGGATAAGAGCTTAGCATGAGGGATTTTGCTGTTTTGTTCTTTTTTGTTGTTTTGTTTTCTTCTCTCTCTCACTCTTTTTTTTTTAACAAATTCCAAGCACAGACCAGAAAACAAATGTGAAACCGAACCTTATTAATGCACCACCAGCACCATCTATTGGTGGCTTCTCCTTGCACGCCAAGAAAACAAACCTAAAAGCTAAACAAGTGTATTTGAATAACTTCTGGGGTGAAACCTAGCATTTCCTCTATTTTACCATATCTCTGAACATTTAACAGTTAACACATACAGGAGAGGACTGAGGAACAGCAGAACTCAATGCCTCTAGAACAAATGAAGTGGGGATTCAAATTTTTTTTTTAACCTAATATTAAATTCCTCAAAAACATATATTTATGAGAAAAACTGAAAAGAACTGGCAACGACACCTTTCCAGGAAACTGCTGCAAAAACCTTGGGTAGGGATCTACTGATGAGATACCTGCCATGTATTCATGATTTTTCTTTCCAGACTTTGAAGTTCTGCTCAGAATTGCCTATTTTTAGTTACTTTCTAAGCACTTTCAACTAAGATTTTGGAAATCCTGACAGGTGGGTTTTCCACTTGAAACATTATTAAAAAGAAAAAAAAGGCGAAGATAATGACACTTTGCCAGTTTTAATTACCTGTTTGTTAACAGCTGGAAGAAAATTTACCTGTCTCCTGCCAATGGCCTTTCAAATGCAGATTTTGCAAGATGTAAAGGATGACACAAATGCATAGTCTTCAGCACAGTATAGCAGAGAAACAAGCAAGTGGCTATTCTCAGACCATGGGAAACCTGGAAATTAGAATTGTTGCTGTAAGAAGTTTTGTGGTGCTTGCAGTGAGAAATTACAATGTACAGGTGAAAGCATAATCCTACTTAATGTGCACAGCACAAGAGAACAATGGCAACAGAACCATCCAATTTAATAGCTACAATGTTTTCCTTCTAAGTTCCACAGTTAGCGTTTTTGCCATCTGCATTTGGGACAGAAGGCTGGATTGGGCTACAGTGTGGTTAAGTATGCACTTGGCAACTAGTTCCTTTTGTTTGTATTGCTTTTTTTCCTTCATTTCTTGCCAAAACCCCCGTAGAGTACCTTTTCTTCTCTCCTTTCCTCTTCTCTGGTGGAAAAAACTTCACTCAAAGCTGAAAGACCCTGCCCTGGACGAGACAGGGCTCCAACCAGCCAGCTGGTGCAGGATGGCACAGTTCTGACCTGACTGGAGCTGAGGAATGCAACTTGTGTTTGGAAGGACCAAGAGCACCACCTGCCGCGCCTGTAAGGAGAAACAAAACTCTCTGCAAGAAATAGCAACCGAGGAAAAGAAAGATTGGGGTTTTTTTTAGTTCCCTCCATTCCCCTGCCAGTCTTTGAAACCATGTGTTTTAAAGCACAAACGCTGCTGAAGGAGACATGTCAGAAAGTAGTGAGCAGCCCAAAGATGGCACTCTCTTTGAGTGTAAAGAGCAGACAAGGAAACCCTGGAAACACGATGTCAGTGGATCTTGGCTAAGCCAGGCTAAATAAGCTGGAGGAGAATGGCAGAGCAGGAGAATGGCAGGCAGGGACTCTTTCCCATTGCACAGCTAACACCATACCCCAGTCTCAGTTCCAGTTTCAGGGAATGGGTTTATAAGGGGTAGAATATATCAAGACAGCATCCTCTCTTCTCATCCATTTCTGCACCAGCCCAAGGTGTAAGCTCTTCCTCCTGCCCAAGCAGGGGATGATACTGAAAAACCCTGGTGAAGCATGTTTTCACTTCATCCCATAAAGCAAAATGTTGAGCATGAATGCTTAAAGAGTGGCTGAAATTCATCTATGATCTAGATTTAAATCTCTGAGAAGTGTAAAGATCTGGGGTTTCAGGGAGAACAAGACTGTGGATCAGCCCATGCAAGTGAGCATCCTCCTGTAATAGTATAAATTCAAGAAGAACTCTGTGCTTAGGTTAAAGCCAGCTTATGCTGTAATGTGACAGATGAGAAGTGGAATATGTCATCAAATGCCTCCAAAATAAGGAGTATCTGTTTACACACCACCTTAGTTAAAATATTAGTTTCTAAGAACAGTCTGGTGTCCCACAGGACAGTATTTCAAAGGCTGCTAAAAACATGACTTGAAGTTCAAACGAAGTTCTAAATTAAAATTAAGTTTTGCAATGGTAAATATGTATTGGAGCAGGAATTCATCCGTGTCCACCACTCTGTTCAAGAGCAGATGCCAAAGGAGTGGTCACCATTGTCAGCACAGCCTCCACAGTGAAGTGTCAGAAGAGTTCATGGAATATTCTTTACGAGTGATTACTGTGTTTTGTACCTACCCTAGGGACACCTTATGGCAGACAAAAACATTCTTCACTATAGACATTTTTCATTACCAAAACAGATTCCAAAGGCTATTTTTATTTCAGAAAGATTTCTGGGCTTCATTATTAGTTCTATATGGAATGATGGCAAGGTGCCTAAAATGATGATATACAAAGACTTCCCCATGAAGCCCTAGTGTAGGTTACCTAACCTGGAAGTGGAAGACAAGTAATTATTTTTCTTTCTCCAGTTGGTACCACAGAATTTTCTTTAAGCAGCCATGTCACGTGAACAACCGCAAGAATTGTTTGTTCTTCAGTTACATCAGAAAGTGGTCAGAATTCTTCCACTGTTACCTAGAAACAACTTCTACTGCATCCAAAAAGTAGAGACACTGGTGCACTTTCAGATGATTATCAAAATCTGCAAAGCATCTTGGTCTGTGCTAAGAAGAACTGCAGTCAGGTGCCAGATATAAACTCTTTCTGCAAGCACAATGACAGAAAGGGGAATACTAATGAATACTTTGGCACATTTCTGCCTTTTCTGGCTCATTGAGTACCCAAAGGACAGCAAGTCATAATTAAAGCCAATAATGGCAACTCCAGACAGCCATCCAAATAGTTTCCTTGTGCCGTCAATTCACCGTTTCATATTATCTCACATCATACTTAAGTAGTGTAGAGCACACAGGCATCAGGAGAAAGAATTCCTGCATGACTGAGTACAACCAATAAGTAAATCCAATTATGCCTGACTAAAACTTGTTTATTGCCTTCACAAAGGTTTGCTTTTATTATCCAAATATTTTTTAAGGAACAGGGCTTTTGTCACCAAATAATTTGTGTCAGCTTTGAAATTGTTTTAATTTTTAAATACTTAATTCTCTGGAGTGAGGCCATGTATCCTTCATGAGAAGAAGGAGCATAATTTGTTCATGAGGTAAAGAACTTTGCTATGTAAAAGCCTTTTTACTACAAGCTATGTACACTAGTCAAAATGCTTCGTAATGTCTCAAAATGAAAAACAAATGGTCCCATTAAGACTAGAATCAATGTTAATGATTTGATAAGACTGGAGTGTTTTGCATGCAACATTCCCAGCAAACACAACAGCAGTGAGGATGCCAAATGAATTTTTTTTTACTTTTTTTTGATTCTGTGATAACTTTTACAAAACATTTAACTAGACCTCCCTGAGTCTCTCATCCACTTACAAAATCCTGGGGTTTCCAAAGTCAAGAAAGATCTCTCTTGCCCACTGAAGGCACATATTTTGTAATAAATTCTGACTTTAGAATAGGTTTGCAAAATAAGTATTCTTCCAATGCTTTTTGTAAGTTGTCACATCTTTGAAAATTACATGCAACTTTTCCATCAGTTATAAAAAGGTTTATATTTTCTTCATACTTTTCTAACGTGGTGTAAAACCAAACAAACAAGTGTCTGGGTCTTAATCTCTGCTGTCCAGCAGTATGGGCAGAAAGGGGAGAACAAACAAACCGGATCTTATCTGTTAGTTCAGGAGCAGACTGAGCAGTTCATCAAACAAACACTCTTATTGTCCTTTTAAGAGGTGGTTACTGTGTCAGGAGTTCCGTGCAGCTGAATCACTCCACGACTGAAAGGCACCGTGCAATTCATCCCACCACTGTTACAGCTCAGCACAGAAGGGTGTGTGGGCTCCTCATTTCCCCTGACGTGACCCAGCCCTGGTGTCTCTCTGCTGGAAAGCACCAAACTCTCAGAGGCCACCACACTTCCCTGCATGTCTGCAAGGGCTCAGGAGCAGGTCTGAGCTGCACACTGGAACAGGACAGCTACACCTTGTAAAATATGTATGTCCTCTCTAGAGACAAGGGAAAAGTGAGGGATTTTAAGTCACTTTTTCTAAGCATTTTTTTCCCGAGGCTGTGCAGCCCTGCATCTCATTCTGCATAAGGAACACATTCAAAGTCTGGCCTTTATTGATAAACAACATGAAAAATATGCAACTGGCATATATCATTAGTCTCCTTGCTGCCTACAGATATCAAGGGATGCTGGTGTGATGAACTGGGAACCAGACAGGAATCTTAGCACCAAATCCCAGGCCTGAGACTGATCCCATCTAATTGAAACAAAACTTCTACTGACTTCAGCTGGAAGAAAATCTAAGCCCCAGCTTTCTTTCAAAAACATGTCTATTTTTACACCAAAAGAGTGTGTTGTAAATTTTGCTTTATACTCCATTTATTCCCAGTTTCTGGTTTTGAATGCTGAAGAAACTACTGAGAGATTCAAGTAAGGAATGGGATCCCTGTCAAAAAGAGGGAACACAAATCCAGACTCTCCATTCAATCTGAAATGAGTTCAGCAATGTATGCTTATTGCTGCTGCTCTAAGTGGCTGTGGTGCTGCTGGCAGTGACAACTTCAGCAAACATACATGTGTCAAGAGCATCACTAAATGTGTTCATGAGCAGGGATGGAATCCCAGAAACTTCCAGTGCTCTTGTCCAAAACCCAGACTTCATTTTTTATTTAATGCAGTAGGACTTTGGAGTGTTTTAAACACCAAGACTTTATACAGTAGCATTTCCTTCCTCCTCTTTTTTCTCTTTATGTTTTTTAAAAAAAACTTGCTACCTATTTTGAAGTGTTGGAAAAGGATGTATCTGGACAGCTCAAGTGAGAGAGGAATTCCATAGCTCACAGCAGAGACTGGCAGTCAATCAAAGTGCACACACCAGCACTTTGTTATAATATTTGCACAAGGCCATCAGTATCTGTTTAATGAAGGATATAAAGAGATTTGCACAAAGTAGTGAGTCCTACAGAGATGAAGATGATTTACTGAGAAATAATTCATATCCTCTCACCCCAACCTGATTTCATTAACTCCTGGTAATGGGGGAAAAACAACCCCTTACGTTACAAGTGCATGAGGGCCAACAAACCTGATTTATTGTCTTAACCACACTGCAAGACAGACAGAAACAAATGATACGTTTTTTCCATGGAATGTTGTTAGAGTGTGTGCACAAAGATATTTTCCTTCTCCTGGTGCATCTGTACAACTTTGCTGCCATCTGCTGCCTCCTGAAGACAAACAAATCACTCTAAAACGAGAGCTGGATGCCAGTGGCATGGAGCTGCTGCCAGTGGGGAGGGAGGCCTGGCTTTAAAAGTGTTTTATAGCTGCCCTGGGCTGGTTACTCAATATGCTGAGTAAGGCAGAGACTCAGATTTTTCATTCCTCCTGAGCTTTACTCAGAAAAAGCAGGAACAGCACAATACCTTTACATACTCCAAAAAGATGGAGAAAGGAACTGTCCTGATACCACTTTTGCCACTCTGGGCTACCAAGAGAACAGTAGCAGCATTGTTTGAGAAAATAGTGTTCTCAAGGTGTGACATGAAGAGATAAAAGAGAACACTGGCTCCTGTGCTGCAGGAAGGACCTATTTATTGAAGAGTAAAGAAGGCTGAAGTTAGGACAAACCAGTAGTGCCCTTTCAGTAGAACTCGCAATCAGAGAGATGTGACATGCTCTTCATTTCTACACACAGAGCTCTTTCAAAGGCAGCAATCAGGACAGTGTGCTCAGTGAGACTGACCTGTTGCTCTACCTCAGGCATAAACAACACCCTCTCAGCAGTAGTCAGGTATGGGCTGTCAGTTCCCACAGTCAAAGAACTGAAGTTGTACATCTAACTGTTACAAACAGAAGGGATTATTTTCAGGAAAAAAAAAATATGCTGGATTGAAATCACAGTTGTATTTACTCCACATAATTATATAACTTATACACATTTAACATAATACAAGTACTCTTATTTTAACGAATGGCATGTTGCAAAATGTTTTTGTTATAACATATAATCCAAAAACACTTACACAACAAGGAAGTATCGTATCTGGTAGGAAAGGCTGCTTCAAATTCTACCTGAGGAAGCTAGAGACAGTAGAAATGGCTTTTAAAAGATTGTAAAGTTCTCTTGGCTGATCTGAGGTAATTTTAAATTTTATTTTTAATCCTGCCAAGTAACTCAACCAGGCATTGAAAAATCCATCAATCCATTTCTTTTCATCTCTATGACTGTAGAGTTTTTTCAAAAATTATATTCTGTGTGATGCTGGTAGAGAAGATTCAACCCTTTATTCTAGTGGGTTTAAAATAAGTAGTTGAAATGGTTTGGAAACAGTGCTGGTAACCTTTGCTCTCTCCTGGACACACAGTGATTCACCAGTTGGGGCACACCATGGCCCTTCATGCAGGACATTACTTCAGGGACTTCATATAGATCATGGAAGCACAGAAACACAGACAAGTAAACACAGACAAGTAAAGCCCAGGCTCGAGAAACAGGCCTGCTGTCACCCCCAGGGCATGGCATCACTAATAACCATGCAACCCACACATATGTCAGCCCTATTCCTTTAAAGCCTGGAGATCACTGGAGGAGGCACAAAAGAACAAGCCCACTGAGAACCTAAAGAGCAGCACTCAGCAGCCAGGGCACCCTTCCTTTAGTCCTAGGACAAAGGCCTGTGCAAAACCCAGTCTAAGCAGTCCTACTGCACAAATAGTTGCTAGAGGATTCCAGATTTCAGTCAAATTAGTATTTTGAAATAGTAGTTTTTATATATGTCTGGAAAGGGTTTCAAAATGCTATTCCAAATTCTGTTCTAGATCTAGTTTTGTTTTCCAGTTAGGATTCCTTTTTGTTTTCTCATTAAAACCACGGCACTTTGAAGCCACCAGTTGCTAAATTAGACTGGATTTTAACTCTGACAGCTTCTGTGTATTCAAGGTAAATGGGACTGGAGAGAAAAAAAAAAAATCTGTGATAGAGAAAGGGACCAGAATTTTGTGATAGGCCACATCAGAGATGCTGAGGGAGAAAAGTGACCTTCCAGCTCAGTGTCCAGCAGCAGCAAGCAGTCAGTATGTTGGACATCATCAGGAAGGGTCCTGAGAATCATTAAGGTGGTTGATAAAGTGAATGAATGTGAAGTGTCACTCATCAAATTCTGCAATATTGCAACAGGGGAGGCAGCCACTGGAACTGGGGGGGGGATGGTATCACAGATAACAGTATCAAAGCAAATGCTACAGCCAGCAGGCAGAGGTGTTAATCCAGTGATGCTGGAAGGGTATGAGAACAGACCACAGGAAGTGGCCAGGTTCCCACAATGTCCCTAGGCAGTATCTCCTTTCACTGCAGGAGACTGGCCCAGCACATTGGCACAGACAGGCTGCTCTTCTACCCAGTCAGGCCCTTCTGTGTTGTTCTGAATAAAGCCCTTGTGCTGAGCATCCCCTCCCTGCAGGAAAAGCCACTCTGTTGTGCTATATTGAGAATGTGAATGGTGGCTGTGCTGCAGCAGATAACTGGGAAACTGGCTAATGAGGGTGTATGGGGTTAGAAACACACACCATAACAGATACCAACAGGGCTGTTCAATCCATGTGCCCACACACCCTCCAGCAGCAGCCTGAAACCCTCGAGGACTGAAATGTTACAAGAAAGTCACCTCTTCTCAGTTAGGCCTTGCAGTGCAGGAAAAAAAAGACTCAAAATCTCTGGAGGCAGAACTGAAGAGTCAATAATTGTTGCTACTGTCACAAGTACTTGGGAAGATTATAGAAACAACTGTTCAACTACTTCAAAAGTGCTGCAGAGTGGAATAAAACATATTAAGAGGAACTATTCTAGCCATGTTCTGCTTTCTATTAATTGCTGCTTGTTTATGAACAGTGTTTCAGTACTTCTTGTCAACCACTATGTAGCAAGAGAGAAACCACTTCTTTTGGCTTCATTTGAGAACAGCAGAGGTCTGTGACATGCTCTATAGCTTAACTGAATGATTCAATAAAAGAAAAAATGGACACGTAAGAAGCTTCTTATTTGCTTTCATGTGTCTTGCATATTTCGAAGGCACAATTTTTTGTTTATTAAGGGTTTTACTTTTACCCTTTTTTCTTACCAGCCTCTCTGCTGATGAAGGATGAATAGGGAAAGGGTTGACCTTTCTCTCTATGTTCCAGTTAATAAATACAAATAACACTTTCTTGTATCTGTGCCCAGCTTGGATAAAACACAGTCTGATAGATACTGTATCCCAGATGTTACATCTGATAATTAGGCAGCTTTAAAATGTAACATAGCTGAATGTTATTAAAACCACTAAAATAAAATTAAACCTTCATCCCTGTCATACTTTTTTTTTCTGCAGGAAAACACAGGTTTTGCCTTGAAAAGGTCAGAGTAAAGAAGAAGCATGATGATGTAGAGGAAGGTAACTTTCAATTCTATCTTGTCTGTATTAAATACCTTGAAATAAACTGCTCATTAGTTGCCTATCATAGGCAAAACAGCCATTTGGTGAGCTCTGTTGCTTTTGTGCATTCTAACACACTTCTAGCATGATCCAGAAAATCCAGGCAAGGGGTAATATATGTGATTACATGACTTCTTATCTTAAATGGTTTCATATGTGGTATTTGCTCCAGTTATTTGACATGACTCAAGTTGACCTCATTGTTTGTATGCTTGAAAGGGAACAATTATGCAACTACTAAATGGTATGGAAGACAGCAGTGCCACATGAGACAGGAAAGAAAATAGGAATGCAATGTCTACTAAGCTGTCAAAATGTCTGACACCAACATAATAAGTTTATTTTCTTTGTATGGTCCTCTACTACAGAGTAATGAAAAGCTAACATTCATGCGGTAAATCTGGATTAATCATGACAACTTGTAGCTCTTACTGTCATTTGGAACGTACAATTTTTTTGGTTGTTGTGTATTTTCAGACAAGTTTTGCTTTTGCCAGAATAACAAAAAATAAAATTACTAAAGGAGGCAACAGTGGCACTAAAAATAGCATTTTATGACAATGCTGTCAAATGATAACATACATAAAATGATGCACATGTATCTTTAGTTACAAAATCTTCGTATATACTTAGTGTGAGTTTGGCAACATTTATGGAGGGTGTTGAAGCAAGTACATCTTTAGTTTTATCTAAAGTGGTTTACAAAAAACACTGATGAAAAAACATAGCATTAGTTAAAACTGGACAAAATGCAAACACTATAACTTTCTTGTTAGCACTGACCTACTTCTTGCAAAGCTTTTGTATTAACAAGTTAGAAAATGAAGGATGGAAGAGTCCTGGAAAATTCACTGGTATCTATTTAATCTGGTTTTCAAGTTCTTTATTTCAGTTTTCCTGGCAGCTTTTTCACATTTTTGTAAGGGATAGCATGTAACATCTTATGAAACTGCAAGGCGTCCTCTGAAAACCATTTTGCTTGATTTCAAACCACCTTGAAGCCTTTACAGAGGTTAGAGAACAAGGACATCCTATTGCTCTGCAGCCTGTGACTCCAGCCACCTCTTACCCAACATCAGTAGCTGGTGAGGGACTGGCTGGCCAGCACCCAGCTGAACTAGCACAGCGTGCTGGGGCTCCAAGGTGAGCGCTTCCTGTTGACTCCATAACAAACTGGCTTAACAAGGATTGCCACACACTGCCCAAGGTACCTCAAGGCAGTGTTAAACCATGCCATAATTAAAGAGTTTACTGGGCATTTGGTACTGATCCCAGTGTCCTGAGTAAAGCCCACACCTGAGGAACTGTGCACTGCATTCATTAGTTCTTCCTCCTCTCTCTGTGTTTCCTATTCCCCGTTCTACAGGTGTCTGGGGATGGTATGCATGCTCAATGAAGTGCTCCGGTGAAGAATTGGAGAAATGAAACGTCAGAAAAAATAGTAAACATCTTTGGCTTTCCCATATCTTGGCCATCAATATGTGCTGGTTTGCTACACAGCATAATAAGCTTTCCTGGTCCTAGTGGTAGAACCATTGATGCACATGGATAAGACAAGAGCCTAGAGAAGATGTGTGCTGCTTTGGGGCTGAGGTAATTTGCTGCACGGTGGCTGGAATGGAGGCGTGCTTTGGATTTGTGCTGAAAACAAAGCTGATAATGTAAGAGATGTTTTTGTTATTGCTGAGCAGGGCTTGCACAGAGCCAAGGCCTTCTCTGCTTTTTGTAGGCCACACTGGTGAGGGAGTTGCAGGTGCACAAGAAGTTGGCAGGGGAGACAGCCCAGCACAGTTGACCCCCACTGACCAAAGGATGTTCCATGTTGTCAGGCATCATGCTCACTATATAAAGTGGGGGAAGAAGAAGGAAGCGAGGAGACATTTGGAGTGATGGCCTTGGCCTCCCCAAGTCCCTGTTACCATGAGGGGGCCCTGCTCTCCTGGAGATGGCTGAACACCCGCCTGCCCACAGAAAGAAGTGGATTAATTCCTTGTTTTGCTTTGCTTGTGTGCATGACTTTTGTTTTTCCAATTAAACTGTCTTTATTTAAACCCCATGAGTTTTCCAGCCTCTCCCCTTCTGATTCTCTCCCTGATCCCATGGGAGAGTGAGCGAGCGACTGCCTGGAGCTTGGGGGCTGGCTGGGGTGAAACCATGACACCACGACAAAGTGTTCTTTTGGAACAGGGAGGCCACTGCTGCCAGCTCTGAGGGAGGCAGACATTGGTGCCTGAGGATTTACTAAAATTTTCCCCAGATGATCTTGCCTCCAGATACCGGTTTCTTTCAATATGTGAGTAGGAAGATCAGTTTTAATTAGCATGACTTTAAAGCTGACTGAAGCAAATACCAATTACTGTCAGTCAACAGCATGATTACAGCTACCTCAGACACATTGCAACAGAAGAGTGGTTGCTTTATTTATGTGTTAGAAGTGGATGGCAAAGGAAAGCAAACATCCTGATTTAGCTCACAGCCTTGGAATCAAGAGGAGGAGAAAAATATTTCTGCTTACCATGACACATTTATTGTTTTGTTCTGGATTTCATGGGACTTCTCTCAAATATTTAGTGCCACAGAAACAAGAGAAAAAAGGTAAATATATCAGAAACTCTCAGAGCAGAAGGCTTTTGTCTCATTTGTAGCACTCATTAGCCCAGATGTTCCTTCCTAAGTTCACTGCTATGGCATTCCTTGTAGGTTTCAGAATGATTACCCCAAGCAGATTGCCTCGGGAAGGTAATGGTTTCTCTGCATGTGTCTAGGTCATTCTGACCTAACCTCTTTCTAACATTGTCAGACAACTGGCCCACTGCCAGAGCGCTCAACAAATTTAACATGCCATTAGAAAGATTATGGTCTGTGTTCAGTACAGATTTTCTGCAACTCCAACTGTTGTGAGAATGCCTGGAATATTCAAATATTGCTGGTCCTGGGCAGAGATAGAGCAGGATTTTTTGTTTTGTTGACTCCTGTCTGAAAAACTCCTCCAATCTTTGAGTTATTTTTATCCATGTCTAACTTGGAAGAGTTTTGAAACAGCATTTAGCTAAAAAAGGAAGCTGACATAAAAGTGTGTGCCAACTTTCCAAATGCTAAATTACAATTAGTTTCCTGCCTCACTGCCACCTATGAAGAATGTGGCTACACAGATAAGCTGGGGATTGAGATACCAATCTTCAACACAACTACATTTGATGCAAATTTCAGAAACTACAGAATCAGAAAGATGAGCGGGTATGGGGACCCTGTCTGTGAGCTTGTGGGGACATCTCTGTCCCTGAATTAAGTTACTTCTTTTAGCAAAACCTTACTCTTACTGGGCTTGCTGACATTGTTTCCTGTTTCTTGTACTCCTATGTTGTGTACACTTCACAGAACAACAATATTCCTCGTGCAATAAAAGTTGTCCAGAAAAATAAGTGCAAGTAAAAGCGCACACTAAGCACAACAATAATCCAGAATACCTAAGTAGTTGGAAAATGACATATTTGACTAAGGACATCTTGTATTGATAACAAGAATTAAATAAATGTATCTAAGAAGTGATAAAATATATACAATCCCAGAATACCACAATATTTAGTATAACATATATTTAGGTGTGGACTTCTTTGTAAGTTTGTGGAATGTTCAGCTAGAGGCATAGAAGTCCATCTTCATTTGTTTACTGTCTAGGAATACTATCTGTGCCCGTAAATGGATTTCCAAAGTACATAGTTGCTCTGCACTGACCTTTGAAAATTCCAAATGAAATCTGCATGTGTATGGCAGTGCCAAGATGTTTCTGTTTTACTTTGGAAAAAGCTGGTTGGAAATTCAAGAAAATGGGAAATGCATCAATTTTGAATCTATTGTGTTAAGTTTTCAGGACTATCTGTTTTTATTATTTTGGTTAGTTTTCCTCCATATACAATTCTTTTAGAAGTTGCATATATGCATGGTTAAATAGGTTAGGTAGTACATGTGGACATGCACTTGCTTGGACTGAAGACTTTAAAATTCAAAATGCTTCGAAACACAAACTAAGTGTTCATCAGTAAGAACATAAGTATGAACTCTCACAGTAAGAGTTTATAACGACTGTTTTATATTACAATAGAGAGTATTATATTTAAAATTTACAGGCTTGTGGTTTATGTTGCTGAGCTCAACACAAATAACAAAATCAAGCTCAGTTAATCTCCCCAGTCTCCAGTTTTTCTCCAGAAGAATGTCTTCTTCTGCCCCACATTTCTCTTTCTCTCTATCATATGCCACTGGACGGATCTCTTGCCTATTTTTTTGTTTACTAAAAGGCAGTGAAAAGAATACAGACAATTAAGTGAAAGACTTCCTGGTCTCACAGCAATATCAAGGCACCCTGTAGCCTGAATCAGCTGTGTCAAGGAAGATGCATACTTTACCTTGAGAGCAGTAATTTCTGCTCCCTTTGTCACTGACCACAGAAAAAAGCCATGGCTGGTACTCCTTTTTCAGGCAGCATCACAGTTTGTCTCGTTGCATTTTGCCAGGATGGACATTTTTACTGAAGCAGTAAAGAGAAATGTCTATTGCCTGCAAGCACCTTTCAGTGACACGTTTTCAAACACTTAGGAAAAAAGCATCAGGGAAGATGTGGGTTTTCAGGGGCTGCCAGGCAGGACAAACCACATGCTTCCTGTGGCTCCGGTGACACGCTTATGTTCTGCTTCTGAAAGCTCTGCGGGAAACCAGGAGACAGAAACCAGTTTCTCCTGGCAGAGAGCAGTTAACCTTTGGAATTCTGACTTGTACCCTACAGCAGAGGCTTTGGCTAACATGGCACTTTGAGGGAGTGTCTGTGAACAGCAACCAGTGCAGTTGGTTACCTGTCTCTAACACCAACACTGACAGACTCTTCTTGGCCTTGTCCAGGAGGTCCCCTCTGGGCTTCTGAAGCAGCAGCTGAGCTCTCTCTGCCCTTACTCTGGGACAGAGTTCCAGATACATAGTTTTCCCCATGTTGGTGTTTCTGGCAAGGAATTTGTTACTCTTGCAAGAGTGGAAATGGGAAAACCTGCATTTCTCCAAAATCTGTATACCCAGGAGTCAGGAGGATTCTTCTAACAGACTGCCAGCTGGACTGAGAATAATGAAGTTCCAAGGTTTAAACAGTGGTCTGCTCTGGCTATTCTTGATGTAAAAAGATACTTTTACTCTCCTCCCCTCCAGTTCAGTCCTCCCACTCTTTAATTTTTTGGTTCCCTTTCTTGGACTTCTACAGATTAAAATCAGAAAACAAACAGCATCCCTTCCCCCACTTCAGAAGAACACTTTTTCCTGCTTTTCTTGGCTGATTGCTCCTTTCATGCTCCGTGGGTATCCTTGGGATATCTCCCAAGGCAGGCTTTGCACAATGGCCCAGCACCAAGCAGCGTGGCTGTCTAGTGCCTACCAACACTGACATGACCTCCAGGGGCTTAATTTTAGAATGGCTGTCTCTTAGACAGTATGGGAATTCACACCCATCTCCAGGTCTCATAACCACATCACAACCTCCTGAAAGGACGAGACACTATCACTGGCCTCAGTCCCCTCTGTGAAGGTTCCAGTTTACAGAGCCCCTGTTCTCTGTCTTCCATTCATGCAATTACAGGAAATCCCATAGACCAGAACAAGAGTTTTCACTGTTTTACAAAGCTGGTTACACCTTGTTAGCTAGTTTGGTTTAGGGCAAAAAACCCTAAAAAACCCCCAAAGAAACACCCCCTTGACCCATTTCACCACTGTGCTAGAGATCTGACTCCTCAAATTCTTTCTAGGAGTCTGTAATCAGAGACCACTTGCCACAAACATCTCCTGAGTAACATCAGTGAGGGGCCTCAGTGTTCTAAGGTAGTTGATCTCCTTATGTAACTGACTAGATTCACAATTACTTAATTTCTAGATTATACCAGAGATTTAGAGTCCTTAGCTCTATTCCAAACCTTGGCAACAAGATGCTTGCAATCATGTAGTTCATAAATATTAGAGGAGCATGTTCTGGTAGCTCCTCCAACTTTTGATCAACAACTGAATAGTTTGGCAAATGTCATTCAGCCCTACAAACACAGAGGACAAACACAGAATTTGGACAAGAATTTTTTGGCCTTATCCCAATCTTTACAGGTATAAAAATGCATCCAACCAAAATAAAATGCATCACAACCTTTCCAAAAACCCTATCAGATAGGATAGTGCAGGAGTTTGACATTGTCTGGCAGCCAGGTGCCCACCAAGTTGCTCTATTACTCCTCTCCTCATCAGGACAGAGGAGGAGAAAATAAGACAAGACAGAACTTAATAAAGCAAAACCAAAGGCTGTGTGCAAAGGGAAATCAAAAGATTAATTCCCTACTTCCCAACAGCAGGCCATGCCCAGCCACTTTCTGGAAAGCAGGGATTCAGTACATATAGCAGTTAGCAGATTTAACTGATGATGGCCTTCAGCTGCCTGTCTCTATGATTGTCCTTTGCTCTTTCCCACAACAGTGAAATGGAATAATCCATCTCACAATAGGGATATGGAATAATCCATCCATCCCTGCAAGTGTTGAAGGCCAGGCTGGGTGGAGCTCTGAGCAACCTGGTCTAGGTGAAAACTGTCCCTGCCCATGGTGAGGGGTTGGAACCAGATGATCTTTAAGGCATCTTCCCAACTTAAGTCATTCTACGATTCTGTGGTTTCTAAGCTGTTCCACTATAAAAGCACCAATTCTGTGCTGCAGAATGTGCTGATTTGAGAGCAGTTTTTCATGCAGTTCAACTGTCCCTACAGCAGAGGTGAAAATCTTTGGAAGAAGCAAGCCATAGGCATTGGGAAGGTCTCTCCTTGCAGCTGAATCCCACTGTGTCACTATTGGGTGTTCTCAGCTGTCTTAATTTCCATGCAAGAAATTAACAACTTATTGTTTATGAATCTGAATTTAATTCCTCCACAGACTCAGGACATGAACAATACCTCCCTGTGACAGACCAGTGATGACAGCCATTCTTAAGCTATTTACACCAGGCATTGGCATTTAAAAAGCAGTGGGAAAATGAACTTATGCTGTTCAATTGCTAATTAAAAGTGAAATATATTACCAGATCATTCTTATTGAAAACATAAGAGATATACACCTGGACTATTGCAATTCAGCTCGCATCAGAAGGGCCATGATAGCAGACCATAAAGGACAGCTAATTAATTGACAGACAAACCATCAACACATCAAAGAAATGTTGGTTCTTAGCAGCTTTTTCATGATTAATAGTCAAGCTGTAAATTAGAATCCACATTTCCCACTGCCCATCCTCAAGTCCTAAGCAAAAGAGTTATCTTACTGTTCATTTACATAATAAATGAGGTTCTGAATCAAATGTTAATTGAAATTCAGAATCACATAGCCTATTTGGAAATATGAAGAGAACTGGGGGTCTGACTGGTGCCACGTGCATTGGGAAAAAGCTAAGACATTGCAAAATTAGAGAATTTTGAATAATTTAAATTTTAAATTTTAATTTAAATTGCAAAACTCATAGACTATTGAGACCAGGGTAAAGGAATATCAGAAGGAAGACCTTCCCTTTCTCAAGGAGGATTGGGCTAGAGAACATCTAGGCAAACTTGATCCACAAAATCCATGGGCCCTGATGGGATGCATCCACAAGTGCTGAGAGCTGGCAGACCTCATAGTGAGGCTTTGAAAGCCACCAGTGATCACCTTTGAAAGGCACCAGTGATCAGGAGAGGTGTCTGAGGACTGGAAGAAATGTCACCCCAGTCTTCAAAAAGGGCAAGAAGGAGGACTCAGGGAACTACCAGCCAGTCATCCTCACCTCGATCCCTGGAAAGAAGACAGAGTGCCTCATTCTGGAGGCCATCTCTGTCCACAGGGAAGACAAGAAGGTGGAATCTGGTGGATTCACTATGAGTAAATCATGCTTGACCAACCTGATTGCCTTTTATGATGAAATAACTGCCTGGAGGGGTGAGGGGAGAGCAGTGGATTTTGTCTACCTTCACTTCAGCGAGGCTTTGGACACTGTCTCTCACAATATCCTCATAGGCAAACTCAGGAAATGGGGACTGGGTGAGTGAACAGGGAGGTGGATTGAGAACTGGTGGATTCTCCACAAGTTATGGAAGAATAGTTTAAAAGTATTTAATTAAATAAATTATTTACCAGTAAAGAAACTGGGACAATTCTAAATGCTTTCATAAGCTAAGCAGCTAAAATATTTTATCACAGGAGCCACATAACTTATATCTAATATTCAGAAATTCATCATTATCTCCTCAGTAAAACATGTCATTCCTAATAGGTCTGTATTAATTAAATGTATTACTAATTTTCATAAAAATAAAGTACATACTTGGAAGTAAATTGTAATTACATCGTGTTCTCCCACATTTTGTTGAAGGTGGACTATTTTACAAGGTTTCATTTTTCATAGGTTATTTTAACTCATTTTTCCTGACAACTGAGGCACACCTATAAATTAAACTCAATTTAGAGCCCTATCTCTAGCCTCTAGAT
>VYXD01006416.1:190776-206024 GCA_013397195.1 Hylia prasina
TTGTTCACCCACATCTCTGAATTCCTGTCAGCATCAACTTAGGAATGCCTTTCTTTAAGTGATGTTACATTCTGGGCGATCTTTGCTGCTCTCCTGGAAGCACTGTCATCCCCTACAGCTCATTCCCTTTTCCTCTGTTCCAGAACCACTATCCAGGTCAACCCTCTTCTTGCTGAATGGAGCTTGCAAGCTCTCTGCACCACACTGTGACAACTAAATCCACTTAGGATTTAGTCATGAGCCAGACACATCCCACAACATGCAGCTCCGTTATTGCTTCATGCATCAGACATGCCCCTCTTGAACTGCAAGAGCAGGAGACTTAACTGAGTCAATTTTAACTCAGCATTTTTTCTCTAATCTAATTTCAAAAGGTTGTATTAAAAAAGGATATGACTGGTGTTATGTAATGCTGCAAGTTTGTTTCCTCCCCTAAATAGCCTTTTAATTTCATTGGAATTAGTAGCACAAAGCAAACAGGACTTAGCTCATGTTCCTCATGTTCTTTCTGTGGGTTTTTAGCATTAGAATAGATATCTTGTGATTTTTTCAGTGAGTATGAATATGAAGGATGTGAAGTGTGTGTTATTGAAGATACTTCAGCAATATCAGTGAGATGACAGGTAAGTGTTGAGTTGAACAGAAAGAACTTATTGTGAGGTGGTAGGCTGAGGAATTGCTTCCCAGAGGATGGAGTAGAGCTCTGTTCCTGGGATATCTAAAAGTCATTTCCATGCAGGAGCATGAGAGTGAATGGGTCTCAGTAGTTGAGGGAACACATTATGCACTTTCTGGAGCAAAATTCTAACATATTCTACTCTTTATATCAAATGCTATTTGCTGCCTTAGTGTCACACTAATTAATTTCATTTAATGGCAAATAAAAAGATCTGTGTTGCTGTGTTTTGCCATAGTCCTGTAATTGATCAGTTTGCTAAAATGGTGCTGTGTTCAGGTATCACTGACATGTGAACTCACCCTCTTGTGATGACCCTGCCTATTCTATTTTTACAGGCCTACTCTATTTTTATTTTTTGTTATTTGGTGGGTTTATTTCCTGTTTGTTTTGTTTTGTTTTTTTGGTAATGTGTTCTCTCGTACAAATAGATACTTAACTGGATTTGGACCTCCATTCAGCATTCATGGACCTTCCTTCCTTCACATTTTCTGTTGAGATCAATATTCTGATGTAACTTGTGGAGCTTCAGGGCTATGAAAGTAGTTTGAGAGAGGTGTTTCACAGGACCTGAAGGAAGGAAAAAGCCCAAATCTCATCAAAACCCTATGAGAGATAAGCCCCAGCCGTTGGCCCTGCTGTTCTTCATTTTTTGTGTTTTACTCCTTCAGAAAGGAATTTGTGGCCCCTTGGCGAATGGGAAGCAGACAGATTCAGAGATGACCTCTGCCTCAGAAAGTGATGACTGCTGGAATTTGGGAAGATATGCAGAGAAAGGGGGACTCAACACCTGCCTTGTCCTCGTGCACTTTATGTAAGTACTCCTTAGTTTTGCTTTAGTCACTGTGACTTTATAATAACATTGTTCAATGCTTATGAGATCTGTTCACCTGTTTTTATGCTAAAACACTTTGATATTAATCTAAATCCAGAGTATAAATCCATAAACAAAGTAAAATTCCCAATCACTTGCATTTGCAGAGGTATTCACCAGAGAACAGAAACCAATGTGAAACCCTTAGGCAGCACCTTCCCAAGGAGATTTTGCAGGACAAAGGCAGAAAAAACCCCAAACCCAAGCACATAGAACAGTTAAAACCTGGCAAATACAACACACGGATCCACACAGACCTCGGGAAAATACTTTTGTGCAGAATCCCTGTACCTTTGGGGTACAGGGCCCTACGACCTGATTTTTGGAAGCCTGTATCTGCAGCATGTGATTTGCTCAGCAAATAATAATTGAGCTGCTATTTTTAAGGAAGATTTTCCCTATCCTGAGGATGCCTCAGGAGGATCTCAGCACTGGACTCATCAGTGTTTTTGTAGGGCTGATGGAGGTTGCGCTGCTCTCCTGCAGAACTGGGGTGATTAGTGGAAGGAATCACTGCTTCTGTTGGGCAAAAGAGAGACCAGATATCTAAGTCTTGTGTTCTACCCCCTCTGAGACCATCTTTTTCCTTCACCATTCCTTCCAAATCATTATTTTTCTCTTCAAGGACTGAATCATGGCGCCCTGCCTGTGTCCTTGTTAAGATCTCAGCTAGAAAAATGCTTTTGCTTAAGAAAATAACATCATGGGAAAGGCCATGGCAACACAAACACTTGTTTTGCCAGAACACATTTATACTGGATGGGTGGATAGTTCAGATGGCCATGAACACTTAATAAAGATCATTTTTCTAGTAATTCCCCAAGGCACTTCCTTCAAAAAAATTATTATAGAGAGACAGGCATTTCAGTGGAAACTGCCAGACTTAAAACAAATATGATTATCTTTTTTCATAATTTTTCCTGTCACCTTAGCAATCTAGGGAGGGCAATTTCTAGCCTAAATAAATTGGATTGTATTATGCCTTTTCAAATCTTCAGTCTTTTCTAAGTTTTATTTTTGCATCCAAAATCTTAATAACAGCCTGTAACACATTTACATTCCTGCATTCTTGCATTCTTGACTCTGTTTTGTTGGGTACACAGTATTCCTTTTCTTTCTTTTTTTTCCCCCTCTCTCTCCCTTTGGTAATATGACCATTTTGCATTTTTCCAGATTTGGAAAAACAGGAATGTTTTCAGCCTTCAAGTTAGTGTTTGAGGAACCAGAAGAAAAAAGGCACCTCTGGCCTTCAAGCACAAATTTAGAACATTAAACTACATGCAGAAAGAAGCAATATGAAATCTGGGATGAGGAAGTCAAAACTGTCTAAGAAATTTCACAGACTGAGAGAATATAAGGGCAGGATGAAATGACAGCCCTCTGAGTCTGACTCCTGTTTGTGAAGGCAATTACATTTTACCCATTTATTACTTTGCTGAGATCACGGCTCTGTTCAGCTGAAGCATTGCTTCCAGAAAAGTACACTGCTTTGAAGTGAGAACATCAAGAGGTAGAAAATCAGCACCTATTAATCACACACACTGTTAAATAGGACACAGGCTTCTCGTTTGAATTTGCTACTTTCCCATACTGGCCTTGGGTCTCATTTTTACCTCTTTCCACAATATTAGAGAGTCCTTCACACAAAGGAACTCTTTGTGGAGCAATTTACTCACCTTTGGTGCACAGATCTGTTCAAACTGCTACAAGGTGTGGCCCCCAAACTGCTGTGCTGGATTTCATGTCACTTGTAGCACTTCACTGGTCTTCCTGTGGATAATCCAAGGAATTCAGTGTGTATTTTCTTGACACATCCAAAGCCACTTGCAGCTTGGATCTGGGAGAAATCCTGATCCGTGTGGAATTTTAGCTGGCAGAAGCCCAGTGCCAGGCATAGGGCAGAAGACACGAATGGTGGGTGTCTTCCATGGGAAACTAAAGTCAGCCCCCCAGGTTCCTGATATCAGTTTGTAGGAGGCATTTGGCATTCCAAGGGCAACCAGGGTTCCAGCTTGTGGCAGCTTGGATCTGGGAGAAATCCTGCACCACTCACAATTTTACCTGTTACAAGTTGATACCACATTGTCTGGAGTTGTCTAGAACTCAGCTCTGCAAGTTTCAGGCAGAGTCTCTCCTGACCAGTACACTTGCTCAGGTCTCACTTCCTGCAGCTAATTAAGACTTCCTGTCCCATGTTTCCAGGTTTTTGAACTTTTATGAAACATTTGGAGTGTAGAAGAAACATTTGGAGTACAGCATTCATCTAACTTCCTTGTCTAACTTGGTCAAACTAGGATTTAAAACAAAGGACTCCCTTTCATTCCTAATCTCAGACAGAAAGGCTCTCCTAGCAGATGTGGATACACATTCATGCACAGGTATTAAAAACACACCTGAACATTAAAAGCAGGGTGAAAAAATTCCATTACATAGATAACATTCCCTCAAGTATCACAAATATGATTATATTTTTTGATCAAGGTAATCTTTTATCTGCTCCTGAATTATGAAAATAAAAGAAGCAACACTTCTGTAAAAGCTCCTGGTCCTTCAAGGATTGACAACCCTGTCCATGGACTGTGTGGGAAGCTGACAGACTCATGCACACCAGCTCAGACAGTATCTCAGGGCAGGCCTGAGAGAGGAAGTTCTGCTGCCCTGTTCTGTCCTTGTTGGCTCCTGTTGCACAGCTCAGGTCCTTGTCATTTCCCCTGCTCCACAGCTCCTGCCACACGTCTGGAAACAACACTTTTACATCAATCTGTCACAGTATTTAAGTCTGTTTAGAGGACAGAAGTGTCTGCCACAGGGTGGGAAACAAACAGAAAGCTGCTCTGTCATGTTCAAAACAGATCCAAAACCCCAGTTCTTTTAAAAGATCCTCAGAGTGAAATGTCAGAGTGGGGCTTTGACATATTGGGAATAAGTGAAGCAAGCAGTGAAAAGGCTGGCAGAACAAAAATGGCCATGCAGTGGGGAACAAATGCCTTGGCACTGGGGATATGAAAAGTCATTCTGGAGAGAAGGCCAGATTCCATGTTTAATGACTGCTTGTCTGAATTTAAGACTCTCTGATGCACTTTAACCAGCAAGGTGCACACTGATAACAGTGGGGTACAGGAGTCAATATCTAGAGGATATCCTGTCCTTTTGTACTGCTGTAGCTCACTCAGGCTTACAACCACCATCATTTCTCATTTGAGGAAACATTCCCATCTTGACTGTTAATTCTGTGCTTTGATTTGCTCCTTTACAGTTTTCCTTTTGTTGCTATTCATTCCCTTTCCTTGGGAGTTTTCCTCCCTCTGATAATTCTTCTTTCTTCTCATTCTTATTTCATTCTAATTGCCTCCAATCAAAGTTTTGCTAAGCATTCCAAGTCATGTAATTGGATTTTAGAGTTAACTGTTCAAAGATAACTAATGTCATTCAGAACGTTATTTCAAGTTGCCTATTAGTAGAGTTGTGAAGAAAATGCTGCAAAAGTGTACAGTGGCTTCATGTTTAGAATATTGTAATGGATTTTCTTCTCTCCAGGGAAGGTGATGGGTGTAACCACTGTAGCATAAGCTATTCCACAATAGTTGCCCTTAAATAACTAGTTGCAGTTTTTAGAAAAGCTCAGTTTATGCCATGAAAGCTGTAGCAGTTGATGTCCTTGTGTAGACAGAAACTTTGTAAACAGGACCTGCTTAAATGTAAACTGGAAGTCTGGAGAAACTGGATGTATCATGGGTTTGTGCACTACATCAGCTGGGGAAAATGGAAACGCTCCACTGACTCAGACAGGTCTTTTCTGGTCTCTTTTCTATGAACCACATTGTTGGCTCTCCTCTGTCCCTAACTGTGATATTATGAACTTTCTGGCCTCCAGCTCTTTGTTCTAATGATTAAACAAGACTAACATTTTTTTGAGGTCACAGTGATAATATGATAGTCCCTTTGAAGGGATTCAGTAAATACAATACCACAGTAGTGCACTGTGGTATTATCAGGGCCTTAATTTTGACTTTTGGCAATACTATCAGTGAAGAAACTCTGTTTATAAAAACTCAAAATGTACAGTAGGCAGAAGAACCACCAATAATAACCAAATCAGGTTTATAAAGCACAAGACTCAGTTTCCTTTCCTGACCACACTGGGCAGCTACTAAAAGGAATCCATCTGTTAAGTGATTCATAGAATCATGCCCCTCCTGCCTAAGATGGCTATCCAGAAGTAGCTTCCAAAAGCACTGTTATAACTGACTCACTCTGAGATTCCTGGTAAGCAACTGATTTCCAGTAGTTACTGCTGACCATGTGGGATTGGCTCCAGCATTCTTAGGCACCTATGTGGAGATCAAAATAAAAACCCTTTTTTTGCTTCTTCTTATGGACTATAAAGAATCTTAGAACACCAGCTTAAATTTAATCACTATCTTTCAAACATCCAAAGCTAGGTCAGCTCCCATGCCCAAAGCCTGCCCTACTTTTGAATTATAGATATTTTAGATTGCTAAATGGACATTAGGATTTAAATTAATCACCGCATTATGTCTACCAAATCTGTATGATTAGACTTGGACAGGGGAAAAAAAGTAAAAATAAAAAGAAGGAAAAAAAGAAGAATTACTATGGGACACTGACTTCTGTCACGGACCCAGAAAGAGGTGGTTAGTATCAGAAACATCAGTGGCTCTTCCTGATGTGGCACCTCCTGTCCTCTGTCCTACACATGCCATGTCAGCAGAAGCTCTCTGGTTGTCTCAGTCTCTGCTTTGACCCCAATTTTTTCTCCATAGGGCAGCAAAATTGTCTTTTGCCTTTTTGATGAGTAGTTGATCTGCACTCACCTTCCTAGGCTACATTAGGAGAATAAAGCCAGCCCAATTATTTAACCAGTAACTAAAAATCACATTTCTTTGTCTCTAGAAGTTATCCACAAATGCCGAAAATGACCATGTGAATATGTAACGGGGGAAAGGACTGTGGATGACAAATGTTGAGCAATTATATATGAGCTCAGCATGAAAAATTATGAGGAAAAAAATCAATGTAAATTGTGAGCTTGTCTTGTGTGCATGCCCTGAAGCAGCAGGCAAGGGAGCAGCACAGACATTGGAAGGGTCTAAATGCCAAGCAGAACTGAAAACATATAAATAAAAATGATGATATATGAAAGTGGCTGAGCATAAATATAAGAAAACCTTTTTGTCTAGGTTTGGGTGTCTCTAGTGAAGTAACAGAAATCTCCACATGCAATTTAACACTGTCAGTTCTAGCGTCTATAACTGAACATTTTGTAAGAATCAAGACCTGTCAGGGATTAATATGAAACATTATGAGTTGTTTTCCCCTCTCTGACCATGAAGGTCGTACCTGCTACTCTTGTACACACAAATCCAAAACCCATGGAACTGTAATTTTTAAACACTAGATGGCTCCATTGACTTTTAAAATGCAGCATTTCCCAAGCTTCCACAGTTTTGAAAAGTAAATATCATTCAGAGTGTGTTCCATTGACACTCATAGATACTACTAAGGAAAAACGAAAAACGAAAAACGAAAAACGAAAAACGAAAAAAGAAAAAAGAAAAAAGAAAAAAGAAAAAAGAAAAAAGAAAAAAGAAAAAAGAAAAAAGAAAAAAGAAAAAAGAAAAAAGAAAAAAGAAAAAAGAAAAAAGAAGGAAAAAAAAGAGAAAAAAGAGAAAAAAGAGAAAAAAGAAAAAAAAATTGTCTCCGTCCTTTGAGCAAAGTGGAACTGGTAGCCAGTGCAGAGGTCAAAAAGGTTTTCAGTTTCTCTCCTGTATTATACTGAATTTTCACAGTTAATTGTGTCCACAGGATGCCTGCATGGTGCCTAGGGATGGAAAACAAAGGGTTCTGCCCCTTGCACGGAGAAAGTTGGCAAAAGTGGTTTTAAGCTGTTGGTATGCTCTTCCAATCTTTTGCACCTGTCTGTGCCACACTGGCACAAGGAAAAGTCATGGAAGCACCCATTCCTTCCTGCTGCACTACAAAGTGCTGAAAAGTTATCTTGAGGGATTGTGAAGTTTATTCTTGCTCTTTTAGCAAATATCCGGCTTCAGTGCCAGATTACTAAAAGAATGTTTGCATACAGTGAATTTACTTTTCCCCATTGTTCTGGGGTAGCACAAATAAGTTTAAAATTTATACTTCATTCATATGAGTTTTGAAGAAAAACGAAATTGATCTGAAAAAACAAAGTTGAAGAAATGCCAACGTGATCATTTATTTTTTAACTCTCTACTCATTTAAGTTCTAAATTCCTTTAATATTTCTGTTTTGTATACAAAAGGTAGTTGTAACTCAGAAATTAAATATTAGAGAAGGCAGGCATTGAGTTCAACACCCGTTCTTTTCTTCCACTTTAGTCTAGATTTGAGAAGACTGTTTCCCTACTATCAGCTTATTGTACTGGAGATGACAGGAATAAGCCACACAAACACTGACTAATCCAGCAGGTCACCTTCCATTCCACACCTTCTGCCATCTGCTCCAGCCTCTCCTGGCTACTGACACTCAAAGAGACTTGTCCATGGTGGAGCTGCTCCCTGTGGAAAGTCCTTCTTTTCCACTACATGATCCAGCAAGGAGTTTATTACAGACAGAGACCCTCCTCACAGATCCGGAGCTTTAGGAATACATGAAAAAGGAAAGGGGTATGAAGGTATATGGTCAAAAATGTCCAAGTAGAGAATCTGAACCAAGCTCTGAGCAGAGCACCCCTTTACACCAATCCTTCAAGGTGTCCATGGAATTCAAGGTGTTTCCATGGAGAAACAGGGCCAAGGAAAAGGGGAAAAAAACCCTGAAACCAACATAAAACCAACCAACCAACCAACCAAAAAAAACCACAAAAAAAACAACAAACAAACAAACAAACAAAACAAAAAAAAAAAACCAACAAACCTGATCAAACCACCCACCTCAACTTATCAGGCTCACTAAATCTGAAAGGAAAGGTGTGTAAAGTTGCAGGATCAGAAATTAGTATAGAGGGAATTGAGTAAGGCATCAAGCACAGAAGCCCTGACAGCATCTACTGCTCCATGAAAGCATCCCAAGTGTACACCACCTGATGATGCTCTGCCTGCACACGAGGGGACAAGCAAACAGCAACCGGCCCCACCATCTCTGCAATTTTCCCTAAAATCTGCTAAAGACAGAGTTCTGAGCTATGGGGCTCTTTTTTCTAGCCCTGTTGGCACTGGAGTGACTTGGAAATCTGTCTTTGCACGTAGGCATTGGAATCAGGTCCTTCAATAGCGGTAGCGGCTGAAACACAGAGCTCGAGGTACAGAACTTTGTAACTTCCTTTTATCCACATTGGATTAACTTCACCCCGTGCAATAACTGGGAATTAATAAAGTCTTTCCTAGATCCAGAAAAGAGCACAAATACGACTTAGGTGTGCGTGCTGTTCATTTTAATGGAAGGAAATGTCCTGCAGGTTAAGGAAGAGGCGGGACTTTCATGAAACCCGAGTGGAAAGAGCCACGGCAGCGAACAGGTCCGTGTGGAGCCAGAGAGGGAGAGATGCCCCAACGCCGCCAGCACCGCGGGCTTTTCCCTCGGTTAATGTATAGGCAGCGCCGGCACGAACAGGGAAGGCTCCGACAGGGGCGGGCTGTTACGTAAGGGAAATCTGCATTCCTTGCGTAACTCGGCTCTTTACATAACCCTGGCCGCGGAGCGGAGAGGACAGGAGAGCCCGGCGCTGCCCGCCCCGCCACAAAGGAAATGCGCTACTTCTGCCTAAAGGAAAAGAAATAAAAAAGATGGGAAATGTCACAGACTTCGGATTCCCATAGCTGATAGTTGAGGTGGGCTTTATGGAAAAAAGCCAGGAGGTTTTGAAGTAGTTTTTCATATAGAATCATGAAAGTGTGAGGGTTGGAGGAGACCTTCAGGATCATCCAGTGCCCCATCAAGCCAGCAGTGCCCCAGTAACCCCTAAGCCACGAACCCACATCACCCAGATCAGACGCACCTTGGACACCTCCAGGGACGGTGATTCCACCACCTCCCTGGGCAGCACCATCCATCTAACCATCCAAACAGTGAAAACATAAATATAACACAGGCCTGGCCACAGCTATTTTACACAGGCAGGCTGGATAAAAATAACAAAATTATTCCCACTCCCAGTGAAAGTTTAAGTTTCTACAGGAGAATAAGAAAATTCTCTGTTGGATTTCTTGCCAACTCTGCTTGCTTAGTGCTAGGCAAGGAACATAGAGAAGGTTTATCTGGGCTGTAAATGGTCACTAGGAATCCATGTACAAATTAACAAAATTCATGGACAAATGAACAAAATTCACATACAAATGAACAAAACTCACATACAAATGAACTCCTGGGTTGAAAGGTGCAGAGTTTGACTGACACTTGTGAAAGGAGAGACTTGGAAAATACTCTTGTAAAACAAAGAGAAGATGGGGGATAATTTGGGGACAGAGAAAGCTGCAGTTCAGCAACACCTAGCCTCGAGTTTATTTAAGGATAAAAGTTCAACAACACCTAGCCCAAGGTTTATTTAAGGATATGTGACCTCTGTGTCAAGTCATGTCTAAAGCATATCTTGCATTTCCCAGTTCCTGGGCAGTTAAGTGCTCCATCTGCATCCCACAGATACCTCCCTCTTGGGAAGGAAACTTCCGATGTGAGGGCCAAAGCACCCAGATGCAAACCCTTATCACAAATGGTTACAGAAAACTTAATGGCCAATTATAATACAAATACAGAACCGAGTAGCATTTAACTATTTGCATTTCCCTACAAACATAATACATAAACTAATTCTAAACATACAGGTTAGATTTCAGTACGGATTTTTGCAGAAATCACCTAATTTAGAATATTTTTATTTTAGGAGTCTCCAAAATGGACCACAGAGTTCTCCTCTGTAAGCTGTAATTACACTGTTTTATTATTTATCATGCACTGGCAGTGTCTCATTTATTAGACCATTGCTTGCTGAATATTTTATTTTATGTGCATTCCAAGCAAATAAAATTCCTCCTAAAACAAAGTTGAGTAGAAGGGCATTGTACATCAGAGTTGTGCTTAAAAACTATTTCTACTACATTGCACATAACGGATTTGAAATGTAACTTTCAGAAAATTCTGTTTGATAAATCAGATTTAAGGTCACTCAGCTACACATACAGGTTTGTCTGATGCATAGAGATCTCTCCTTCTTTGAACAGTTCCAGAATTTCAGATAAATAATGTATAAAGTCAGAGAAAGGCAGCCTTCCATCTGGGGTAACTACTTGCAAAGTCCAAGCTAAGTAGGTTTGAGACAAACTGGTTTTAAACCAGCATTTTACATGGCTGTTGTGCCAAAGGCAGTTAGCTGATGCCAGCAAAGAATTCACCAAGTGGCTGGAAAGGAATCTTTCCAAATGTCCACATGATGACTTACAATTCCAAACACACCAAAGAGTCCCATCTTGCTTGTAAATCTTTCTTGTGCAACAAAGCATTACAGTATATTCTATTTATAAACTCATAGAAAACTTCTTTTATGTTCAGACTCCAGTTGTTAGGACTGTACACGTACTTTCCCAGTTTATTTTTAAAGCAGTGGCTGAACAGTCACATCCTTTTGCAGTTTCTACAGTTCTCACTTCCATTTCTGGTTTTTAACAAACTTCATACATTTAACAAATTTGCATACTCTCTATGTGTTTTATCTCATAATAATATACTACATGACAATTATACTCACAGGTATCCTTTAAGAAGGGAGAATGTCACTTGGCTGAAAACTCCCCAGGAACTGGATTCCACACCTGGAACTCTCAGTTCTAATGTCAGTACAAATCACTTAAAAAACATTTTGCATTTTATATAAGCCTAGTAGTATCTTGTATGTGCATACATATTCCAGCTACTCAAGATGGAGTTTATGGAAAAGCTTGGTCTCATCAAAGTTTCTCCTCTTAGTTCTCATCTCACATCCCACTTTCTGGAATGGCCTTGAACAATCTCCAAACATAGGAAAATTGTTGCTTTTATTTAGAGTAGGAGCCAAACTTCTAGATTTACATTCCTCCTTAATTTAAAAATTACATCCCTCCTCTAGATTTACAAATTCCTCCTTAACTCAATACTGAGAAAGACCAAATCATCTGTACCAAGAGTTCTTAGCTGCTCTAATTCAATAACAGGACTGAATACTCAAATACCAAATTAATTTCTGCAGACTTTTTGAAAAGCAGGAGATAAGAAATATGATGCTTTTTGATTTGTTGACTCTATAAAACTGACAGATAGGATTGGCTTTGTATCATTCAATCATTCAGTGGAGCAATTTTCTACCTTTTTGAATTATTACAATTTTCTATATTATTTTGTTTCAAAACAAAAAACATTCTTCCTTTACAGTGAAGAGTATTTGATAACACAATTCAACTGCATTTCACATTTGGCACAAACCTCCCCTCTGGCTTCTGAAGATAACTTCATTTAACTGTGAGGGGTTTTTTCTGTTGGAATATCAGTAAGTCTTCAGTAAGTAAATGCATGTATGCCAAGCATATCATTAACTGAACTGATTGAAGATCAGAAAAGCAAGTACTAGGTCTAATATTGCTTGGGTGCCACTAATGGGTACATCATAGACTGAAATATTTCATTTGATCCATTAGATGTTTTGTTGTTATCAATACCATAGGTAGTTGTATGAATCTATTTACAAAATTAATTCAAACTCCATTAGCTTTTAAGGCACTGCTCAAATGAAAGCAGTCTCTTACAACAGCTGAAACAATTACAAGTGAAAATGAGAGACCATTTTGATGAATATGCATTCCAGCAGTAATCATCTCCCAGACAAGATTTGTCTGTTTCTAAAAATAATTGTTAATAATACAGATGTATATTTAGGGGAGGTTTATTATTTTGTTCCATTCCTCTGTAAATGTTGACATTTAAAATTTTTACTGCATTTCCTCTTGTTAAAATAGACAGACTGCACAAGAGAAAATAGCATGTGCACTGAAATAATCATGACTGTAGTACTGTCACCAAAAAACTGGTCTCTAAAGTAAGGCTAAAAGCAAGTTGAAGACATAATAGAAATACACTAAATATATATATTTAAATAAATATGATCAGCTGTGACTTGGTAAAAAGAAGTGGATAACTTCTTCTTCTATAGCAAGATTAAAAATATTAAAATAAATATATTTTTACAAAGTGCAAAATTTACCTGAGAGAACCAGTGCTTGCTGCACAACAGAAGTGAACCAACACTCAGGTGGCTTCAGAAAGTACTGACATTTTACAGTGGGAATCCCAACATTTAAAATAACTCTGGAGACACTTGCACTGCTTTCAGCGTGTGGTGTGTAAAAGCACAACCTACCTACAAACAGGGCTGGCAGACAGGCTCCTCACTGGGCAGACAAGGTGCTGACTGGCATCACTGAGGTGTTCTGAGGTTTAGTGGTTTATGTTTTGTAGGTGCCAATGGAAGAGTACAACAACATCTGTGTTGAAAATACGGTGTTTTGCTGTCAGCTCAGTGTTGCTGCCATTCCCCAAGGATGCATGTGAACTGTTCATTAGGAGAGCAGAGATAGGACAGGAAACTAGACCCACCAGTCATATGTATGCTCTGAGATAACTGACCATAGTAATTGCTGCTGCAAAATGTGAGAGGGCTTGAAGTATTTTCTTGTTAATTTATTAACATTATCCTACCCTTACAATCCACCCTGCTCTTATTATAGATCTTGCAATAGTATTTTCTTAATGCTTCAATTACTGTAGATGTATTTACTCAGCTGTGATCTCAGTTTGCTTTTGAAGTTTTCCAATTTGTTACAAAAGGAAAGCTCATTTGAATACTCATGGTCGCCTACAACAAGCGCCCTGTGTCCTATACACTTAGGGATTTGTACTTCGGTGCTCAAAAAGGCCTTTTCTTTGCTAATGCATTTTTAAGGTCTCCTTTCTGTGTGAATTCTCTGGCTTTGCTAATATGTGAGCTCACACTGCAACGTTCCCTCTCTTCACTCGGGGCACACAGAGCTGCCCGTTTGTGTGTGAGAAAGCTGAGAAGCACAGTTATCTTCCAAACCGTTACTTTTTCACTGTGGTTGGCACAAAGTCAGCACGAGAGGGAACTCTGCCAAGCTCTTGCATCCCACAGAAGAGATTAAATCAAGTGCAGAGGCAAGACTGATGTGCCAAGCTGAGGAGAGAACACCAAAAGGCTGTGGGATACCTGAATCCAGCAAGCAGGGCACAATTATGATTTGATGGACACCAAGCTTAAACTTCCCGAAAAACTGCTGTGATAGCAGGCAAGTTTGAGCAAGTTCAGGCAGGTGGCTGGGAGAAAGGAAGGAAGCAGCACTAACAGATCAGGAATTGAGGGGTGTATTGAATGGCCAGCAGTAACAGGTGTGCTTTACTCACATATCAAATGGGCAGGGCAGCTGTGAGTCAGAGGTACAGACACAGCACGTGGTTTTCTGGGTGGCAGATATTCTGTCAGGGTGTTGCCAGCAGCAGCTGATGAAGACATTGAGAGTTACTGTGGGAAAAGCACGTACATGCAGTGTAAGTCCTTTTTCCAGGCTGAGAAACAATGCCTATTTTTGTAGTATTAACATTGTTTTAATTTTTTTTTTTAATTGCAGCTGACTCATTTTTGAATACTTTGGATTACTACATGTCTCATACAACAGCTGTGGCCATAATTCTTAGCCTTTTTATGACCATGTGAGGATGAATGTGCTGACACTTGTCTAAGAGTCAAAATATCCTCTCTTCTTTCAACTCGGACCTGGGATCGAAAGCTCCTTTCTTTTCACTTCATTTCTTCACTAGCTGTGTGAAGTAAAGGAGTTTCTGAAGCCATAATCCCTTGAGGTTCATGTATGGAGCATTTCTATGCCTACCAAGCTGGGGGCACACAGAACTACCTGATCCCTCATGTTTTGGGACATCTACTTTTAACTCTGCTCCTATTTTTACACCAACTACTTTCACTCACCGCATTCCCAGGGCTTTCCTGCATCATAAAGATACTTTTATATCTAAATGTCTTCAGGTTAGTCTCCAAGTATTGTAACCCAAACTCACAAAAAATGTCCCTAGCACCTTCAGTTTCAAGGGCCCAGAATCTCCCAAAATAAGGTCAAATTATTTTATGTGTTAATATCCTCATTCCTGCTGAGTCACGCTGGGTTTGAGCTTCAGTTATGTGCCTTGGCCTATCTACCCGGAAATTTTCTCGGGGTTTTGTTTGTTTATTTTTTAATACAGACGAGCACCTGGACCGGGTTGCTACACTGAAGGGCAGATGCTGTTGAAAACACTTCTGATAGGGACACATCGCCAGAGCACTTACCGGCTGTCATTCTGCACTGACCTCACGACTTTCTGGTCTCGAACCCAAGTTTTCTACCTTAAAGCGCTTTTCGAGGAGTTTTGAACCAGGCGCTCGGGAAGGCGGCACCGCTGAGGCGAATCCAGGTGGGGCTGGGCTCCCTCCCCTCCTTCCCTCCTTCCCTCCCTCCCTCCCTGCCCGGCCGGCCGGGGGCCATGTGACACGGCGACTTCTGCCTTGAAGCCGCCGAAGAGGAAGGGGAAGGGGCCACTTTTCCGCTGCTCCGGCTGCTGCTGAGGCCGCGGCCCCGCGAGGGAGGCGCCGCCCGTGCCCCGCCACAGGTG
>VYXD01006416.1:206263-233794 GCA_013397195.1 Hylia prasina
GGCCCCACCTGCTCGCGGCGCTGGGATGCGGCTCTGCCCGCTGGGCATCCGCCGGGCTCGGAGGCGGCTCTGGCTTTCGCGGCATGTGCTCGGTATAGATTTAAGACCGTTAAATGCCTGATCGATAATTGCTTTTTAAGTAATTATCCTTTTTTTTTTTTTTTTTTTTTTTTTTTTTTGAGATGTGTCCCCCCTTGGAAGGAATGGNTTTTTAGTGCAGCATGTTTCAAGAGAACTAGCTTTCTTTTCTTCCGCAAAGGTGCAGACATAAAGAGCAACCAGCCTTTCTATTAGATCGAGCTACTTAGGAAAAGAGCATTTACTGGGTGGCATTCATACCCTTCCCCATCCCATTAAAATGTCTAGTTGTTGCTCACCTTGGGCAAAGGACAGGAGTTCAATAGAAGGATACTGGATACAAGAGCCTCTTCCAATTCAGGATGGCACAGCTCACACGAGTATTGCGTGAGGTGCCTCATGACTATTTTAGGTTTATTAGGCTCATTTTGGTGCCATGAGCTAGCAGTGATGTGGGTGAATGTACATTTCAAGCTGTTTTGTGCCTTAGCGTCTCATGTTTGAGTGGAGAATGTGAGCTTGGGTTCTGTAAGAATGAAAAAAACTTTGTTATCAGTAAAGGATTGTACTTATAGCTATACTTTCTGTCTCTTCACTATCTTATTAAGGATTTAAAATATAGCATGGTTTCTTATGCAGCGTGTTTCTTACTACATTTCTGTTTCTGATCACAATTCTCTAGGAAAAAAGTTCATTTGAACTAGGAAAGTGCTCAGCATTTTCTGCTCAGCAGAAAAAACATTATTATTTCACATTGTACTAGTATTGTTAGCACTGTTGCTGTAGCTGTATACTTACTAAGTACAAAGGGAGTTTTTGCCTGGCTGAAGTGGCCCAAAAGCCCCTTGCTGCTGGCAGCTGTATGTGTGGCAGGCACTGCTGCTGACAGCTGTGTTCATTGAGGTCAGGGGACAGACTCCCATGACTTCGTTGGGGGGTTGAAATTGAGAAACCAAACCTAAGTTTGGATGCTACTAAGATATGGTAGTGCACTGTCACTGAATTATTCAGCTAAACATGTATGTGTTTTTAAATATCTAACGTAGTTATACTTGATTTTATGAAGACTTAATACTAATTGCAAAACAAATACTCTCCAGGCAGAAAACAGCACAGTCAGATCCACAGTTCTCTAAAAACAGAGATGCTTTTCTACTGGGATGTGAATGGGTTCTTATAAAATAAGAATGCAAAGTAACGTAAGGGAACACTAAATTGCCCTGTTATGGTCCTGTTTAACTCTTGTCACTTTTTCATACTACATTTGCTTTTAGAATAAAAGCAAAAATGTTCTCAAAGGAACTGTGAAGACAGGTGGACATTAATTAGAGTCATTTAGGCTGAAAACAACAGGATCATGTATCAAAAGGATCACATATCAACATGTGAAACCTGCAGCATGCCTACAGGAAAGTTGTAATGGGGGCCCTGATAAGTTGTGCCTGGAGAGATAAAAAACTGCCATGTTCCATGCTGGCTTCCAGGGTATGTTGTTCTTTAAATGAATGCTATCTCACAAAATACGTTTGCATTTTTCTAACCAAAAAGGATTCTGAAATGCCAGGTTTGGACCCAGACTTCCCATTCTGGCAGTGCTTGGATCCATTTGCTGTGACATGTTCGCAGCTATTTTTGACTTATGTAATAAGAATTTAATCTTATTTGTTATAAACTCCATCATACCGAAGGCACTCAGAAAGCTTTATAGTACACAACAAATAATGCTGGTCAGTAGCTTATCAGCACTGTGTTTTTTTCCTCTGGAATGCTTCCAGTTATGCTAAAATGCACATTCTGGATTGTATGAAAATTGAATAAAAGTAATGCCAGGAAACTACAGAAGAAACAATAAAGATGGCACTTTAGGAGTTATGCTAGAACAAAATGGAAATATTTTGTGATGAAAGGCTATCTACTTAAAAATTTAAAACATAAAACATATTCTTTTTGAAAAGTAATAATTAAATGCCAAGTAGAAATGGTAGTCCACGACCTATCTGCTTCACACATGCATTCAAAAATGTAATATGAACTAGTATAAATGGAAAAAAGTCACCGAGTTAACTATACTATCTTTGCTCCTGTTGTGCAACTATTTAACTTCCCAGCAGTTCTGTGACTTTCTGATTTGGGCAAGGGAATGGGGTGAGGTGGAAATGTACAACCTTCTTTTCTAAGTTGCCTGTTGGTTGGAAGTCACTGAGCAAGGAAGAAGACAGGCAACTCAGTGAATGGGATTGCCAGGTTCAGTGCAAGGACACACAGCTGAGTATCCATTGTATCACAAATAATTGTCTGTCTGACTGCAAGTAAGTGGAATCTCCTGGTAAATCTCTACAGAAATTGCTTAGGAATTTTTGTGGGTATACCAAGAGGTTCCTGATGCACAGATTAGCATGGCTCCAAAAGTCTACAGAGCTGCTCTGTGGTTCTTGTGTACTGCATGCTAGTTTAAATTCTGCGGAGCTGTTCTACTTCTGATTTTGCTCCAAGCTCTGAATTTTGATAGGCATACCATGGAAAAAAACCCCCCAATCTCTCACACACCTTCACTCACCCTGTAGCTCTAACCGTATCAACTGTGCTCCTCGTCAGGCGAGATGCCCCGGCAGTTTCCCAAGCTGAACATTTCGGAGGTGGATGAGCACGTGCGGCTCCTGGCAGAGAAGGTGTTTGCCAAAGTTCTGCGAGAAGAAGACAGCAAAGATGCGTTGTCACTCTTCACCGTGCCTGAAGACTGCCCTATTGGGCAGAAGGAGGCCAAGGAGAGGGAGCTGCAGAAGGAGCTGGCAGAACAGCAGTCTGTGGAAACAGCTAAAAGGTTCGTTCTATAGTTGCTTTCTTAGTGGAAAATAGTTTTTGAAATGAGTTTGAGTTAGCATTGAAATACCTGGCAAATAACATTCTGCCTCTTACTACTTCAGGAGAAAGGTCAGCAGCAGGTACCAGGGCCACCCCTGTGGTGTCCTTCTGTCCTGTGCAGGAGGCATGGGGAATGGGCCCCAGGGAGCCTGGATTGGTCAGGTTGTCTCAGCTGTGTTCCCAGCAATAGCACAGATATTGCTTATGCAAATTAATTAAACAGCATAGCTGGGTAGAAATGAACACAACCCCAAGACTCTTTAATGAAAGAAGAGTCAGAAAAATAAACACTCCCCCATCTTTTTCTAGTTTCATCAAGAGAAACAGAAAATTTTAACACAGAGAAAATGACAGAGGCATGATACTTCTTTTAGTCTCTGCAAAAAGAGATGAAAGAAAAAAAATTATATTTAAGATCAAGAGGGAAGGTGAAAAGTGGTATTGGCATAATGAGGTTATTTGTAGGTTTCCTTTACTCACAGAGATAAAATCTAACCACTGTCAGCCATAAAAGTGCGCATTAAAAAAAAAAAAATTGCATTCTACCTTTAGTTTACCCATGGCTGTAATGAAGGCAAACTTGCTTTGGTTTTTTTTTTTTTTTTTTTTTTTTCCTGTAAGAGAGGCAGCCTTCCCCTGATGTCAGACTGTTCCAGTGTCTTGCCTTCACAGGACTGCTGGGCTGTTTCTGGAGTCACATGAGCTCAGCAGCAGCCTGACACCAAATGGGTTGGACGTGTACAGACTCCTCAAAAAGCAGGCAGACAAGAAAGCCTTTGAAAGTGATAGCTAAACACATGTACCTGGTTAGCTGCAGACAGGCAGTTGGGCAACACTTGGAATCATGTTTCTGGAACAGAAGGGAGAAGAGTCAATTTAGTTAAATTAAGGTATGACTCACTGATGATACAAGCTGAGACTTTGGGTTTGGAATTGTGCAAGTGAGTTTCCCAGCTGGCATGTTCATAGACATAAACAGTCTCAGAAGGGAAAACCAGATGTTTCCAGTCAAACAAATGTTTGGTATATATTTCCTTCTGAACTAGTGTGTTTCACTTTTAATTTTGGAAAATTTGTCTCACAGAAACAAACTCAGGTTTTGTACAGGGTTAACTGCACAAAGGGGTATTTTAGGTATTTTGTTTACATGTGGGAACAGAACAAGTGTTCATCCCTGTCCTGCAGGACTGAAGTGTACTTCAGGGACAGTGACACAAGTACAGCTTGTGTGGTTTCCAGTTGCACTTGATCAAACACTGCCTTTCAAAACTGATGCTGATTTCCAAGGTGGCTGCAAGTACATTAGAGGATGAAATTTGGGTGTTAATTGTACCATGTTCTTATTGCACGTTCTTATTCTTAATAATACCACAGGAGTAATATATAGCTTTTAGAGAATGTTCCAGTGTTCCTTTTTCTTTGTTAGTGATTCTTACTAACATTTTAAGGTTTTGGTATCTAACTTACAAAAGTAGGGACTATTCCACAGTGCAAAAGAAATTTGTATCACAAGTAGTTTATAACATAGTATTTATATATTATATGAATATTTAAAATACATTTAAGCACATTAAGGAAAATTAATTCCATCTTCAGAGATATTCCAAAGCTTCACCTGAAGCATTACAATTACTTCACTAGAAAACACAGCATTCTTTTTTAAGTGGTTTATCTGAAGTGCCTATCTATCACAGCTTTGATGAGAAAAGGCAACATTTTTAAATTTATGAGAGTTCCACCTGAAGGGAGGAATGGACATGTGTATCAAAGCCATGCTGTGATATCACTCTGATAACCAATATCAGCCTTCTGCTCAAGTCTCATCAAACACTGCCTAAGGAATGACTAGGTGCTCATCCTTTTCCTCACAAGCTGAACTGAATGACTGCATGTGAAATTTTGTTGCCTAGTCTTGTCTGACATCTAGATGAGTTTTAGGTCTTGCAAGTTTTGGGAAGAATGAGGAGTGTGTGTAACAGCATGGTAACTTACAACAATTTCCATATGTAACACCGACTTGTTTCTGTCTGATCCTGCACAAATTCTGTCAGTCTGTAAGAATCGACCTTTACCAAAGTGAGCACAGTGATCACGTTTTCCTTCTGCACAGAGACTTGCTGAAACTGAAATTGTGAGAAGCAAAACAAAAACCTTAGGGCATCTTGGAGTGATTGTAAATAAATTATGGCATATTGCACTCATGTAGAGGGTAAGGGCAGTTGTGTGTAGTGTAGATCATGTGAAATGTCAATACAGAAAAGCTAAAAGCCACAAGTACTTTCTGACCAGCATTTTTTTTCTGTGGTATGAGAGATTTCATATGTAAAATTTCCTAGAGGGTGATTGCTTTGCTGTAATCAGTTTTCCAGTGTATTTAGTGTTTTATACCATGGCTTATTTTATGTTTTATACTGTGAATTCATAGGAAGAAAAGTTTCAAGATGATTAGATCCCAGTCTTTGTCATTACAAATTCCACCTCAGGAATGGAAAGCGCCACCGGCCAATCCAGTCCTGTCTCCTGCAACGCCAGTTCTTCCAAGTGCTTTTGTGCCAGTCCAAGTGCCATATGATGTACCAGAATTCCAGAGGGTTTCAATTAGTGGGGACTACTGTGCAGGGGTAAGGAACTATTGTTTTCCCACTTTCTGTATCTAGAGGGTGTAAAAAAGGTGCCATATATGTACATGAAATGTCAAATGCCAATAGGATGGTCCTTTGCAACAAACTCTAAATTGCTTTGTGAATACGGTGATTTGTTAAACAGTTAGAAGTCAAGGTCAGGTTGGTTTATACTCTTTTTAAGAATAAATTGGATAAAAATGTAATCAGATGTTCAATGAATAGGTAATATATGATAGGATAAAAACATTTGTGTGTGTTTGTTTTGTATATTGTATTTGTATTCTGCTTCTGTCAGTGACTTCCTGACTCCTTGGGCAAGATCCTTATGGTCAAAACCAGTACATCTGTTTCTGGAAATTCAGTCTCCTTGTTACTGATTATTAACAATGTTACATGAGTAACAAGGAGTTACTTGTGTAAAGTCAGTGATGTTACATACTGATGTGGATTTGGTTTGTTGCTAGAACTGCTATTTTTTCCAGTATTTATCCAGGTTTTCCTTCCAGGTTACAGTTGATGACTATGAACAAGCTGCCAAGAGCCTGGTGAAAGCTCTTCTCATCCGAGAGAAGTACTCACGTCTAGCCTACCATCGCTTCCCGAGAACAACATCTCAGTACCTGTGCACCATGCGGGATCAAAAATGGAAGGTTGAAGATGAGGTGTACCCAGGTGAATGTCCTTTCTAAAATATTCAATTACATTCTTAAAAAAATCAAACATTATTTTAAAATACAGAATTAAACCTATGCACTACTGGAGTAAAGGGAAGTTGTATTTTTTGTGATGATCTCTTCTGACCGTGTTTGTAATTTATTCTGTTATTGAGTGGAGAATCACTGAGGGCCTAAGTTATAAATCCTGTATCTAATTTGGAACTTTGAAGCTGTCAAAACCTACAAACCAAGAGGAGACTACTCTCATTGATTACTTTATTTCCTAAACAAATGGGATGTTAAGTAGCATACTTGTGCTCCCCCAGGAAAAAGCTGTATGGCTGTGGTTTAAAGTGAAGTCATTCCTCCTCATCTTGGCATATGGAACTGAAAGGGGTGATGAGCTCATCTACATCATAAATTGAAGCATGATACAGACATGCCAGTTAGCAAGCCCTGAGTCAGGAATTTCACAGGCAGGCTACACTTGCCAGGTCAAGACTGGAAGCTTAAGTGTCATATTTGTTGGGCATTCTGCCTGGGTAAATAAACTGATCTCTCAACAAGGCTTGTTAGGTTGAACATTCCCCCACTATGTGTGTCACAAATTATTTTTGTCTCTTAGGTGGGCTGTGTCTTGAAAGCTTTGCTTGTGCATTAAACTGTTTGCATTGCTCATTTCTGGATTAGGCTGTGAGGAGCAACCTTCGGTCTGTACAGATGGGCCACTGTAGATGTGTCCATGTTGCTGACTTGAAGCCTTGAAGTGACATTTTAAATCAATTGCCCTCTGGCTTAGTGGTTGAAAGAGGGTGACTAAATATGTTTTCAAGTGTTTGTTTTCCAGGAAGAGTGTAAAGAGGACAGTATACTGAATATTCAAGACAGGGAGGATATTTTGGAACAGCGACCAGGGAGATATTTCCAAGCTATTATTAGATTAATAACTTTCTTAGCGTTATGATTTTAGACTTACGACACAAAAAATGAAATCTTGTTGCACAATGTCTTAATTAGCACAAGTTTGAGCTAGATATTTATGAATATTAGAGATACAGATGGTATCAGTTAGTAATATACATTCAGGTGCTCCAGGTGAATAAAAGGACTGGTAATTGCTTTTTTGTCATGGCTTAACTGAACATGTAAAAGAAGAAATCTCTAAGACTGAGCCAAAGAATGTAGTTCAGTTGACATAAATGCAGTCAGGACACTTTGTGCTGGTTGCATTAGTAAGATATTGCAAAAGAAGTGATGGTTGTTCATAACAGGACTCATGATGTTTGATTGTTCATATAAGCTAAATCTCCTAGAAGTGTGTGTGTTTACTTGATTCTTAGGAAAAAACTTTATAGCATTTTAAAGGCTTCACAAAACTGTGCTGAACAAATCCCAGCTGTGCTTCTGGTACTTTGTGATTTTGTTTGTGATCAGAAGGCCAAGGGATAAACTGGATTTGTGTTGTACTGTCTTTGACTTCTATGCTTCTTGCTTCAATTAAAGAATATTAAATGTTAGAAAAAATATTTTATTTTAAAAAAATCAAACAAAACCATCACCACAGAAAACCACACATAAACAAGCCAAAAAACTCCAATCAAAACACAACAAAACCAAATGATTCTATGCTTAAATATGAACTTCCAAAATTGCTACAGTGAGTCAGAAGGTGAAAAGAAAATAATGAAGGTGGGTATGAAGTCAACAATTCTATTGTTCAAAAATCTCAACTGTACTTCAACCACCCTAATTTAAATACTTCTGCAAACTCATTTTCGAACTTTTTCCAACACACATTAATAAAGAATAGTATTAAATCTGTATGCATTGGTTCAGAGAACTCTAATAACATATGACATATAACATTTGAATTAAGACAGGCACTTAATTTAGAGAGGGGCTGCAACTAAAGCCTGTCAGAAAAAAGCTTTGTTGTAACAGCAGATCTTTTATAGTAACTGAATGGAATTTTAATGAAAATACTGCGACCTGTTAGAAATCCAGCTTGTAGAAGCTGAAAGTTCTTTTTGTAATGATTTTGCCTTTTGTGTAAGTTATTTCTTCTAACTGTAATGCAAATTTGTTTTCAGATTTCCATTCACCCCCAGAAGAAAATGAAGATCCTTATAACCTCGATGATGCTCCAGACAATTTGGATTATGTTATCAAGCTGAAAGGTGGCATTCCCTTTGTCTATGATAACAAAGAGATGATGGAGCTCAATGAACCTCGGAGTTTGCCATATCCTGACCTGCAGACCTACACCCTTGACCTGAGCCATGTTCTTGCTTTAATTGCAGATGGCCCAACGTATGTTCCTCTTTTGTTACTCTCTGCCCCTTCAGGCTGCTGCTTACCTGTGGCCTAGTACTTCTCATTTCTGCGACATTTAACTCCTCAGCAAATCCATTCTGTAGTAGTATTTTGCCTTTTTCAAGCATTAATGCATCATGGAAAATCTTAAAAAGGAAAAAGTACAATGACACCTATGGCCACCTTTCATTTCTTTGGTTTCTTAGCATTTCAACCATGGCAAAAAAGGGGCTGACAGAAAAAATCAAAGATTTGGCCAAATGTTTCCATTCAAGTCAAATCTGACTTCTTGAAGCATGGGAACTGAAACTTGAACCTACTTTTTTTTTTTTTTTTTTTTTTTAAATTTTGCTTTGGCCTATGCTGAACCTGACATTCCTGAACAGTTGTCTGAAATTCCTTCATGGCTATTCTGCTCTGGTTGCATGAAGAGAAACCCTGCATCTACAGAGCATACAGATCAGCTCAGTAACATAAATATTCAGTCTGATTTGTTCCACATGTTAATTAACTGCTCACATGCTGCAAAACTGACCTATGCATGCACAATCAAAATAAGTCCAAAATTTCCCAGAACCACCAAATTCCCGTGGAGTCTCTAAAAATTAGAAATGTAACAACTCTAGTAGAGTCAGTGACACTCATGACAAAGCAATGTCCTTGCCTAGTGCATGGTGAAAGCATGTGCATCCAGTTTTAAGTTTAATTCCTAGCTGAGAATTGGAAACAGCAACATCTCTCATGGCCTCAACACCAGGAAAGGAAAAGAATCCACTCTAGGATGGAACTAAGCAGGAACCTGAACTGTTCTGAGCTATTTGCCCCGTGTGCCAGCACTGCATTGCTGGTCCTCCTGCCTGGGAGAGATCATCTCTGACACTGTGCCTAGTTACCCCCACCTGGTGCATTCCTTCCCCTGTGTGTCTGTCTCAGCTGTGTCAGTCTGTCTGCCTCGTGCAGAACAAGCCTGGCCTATTCCCTAAGCCAACTCCTGTGCTTCTGCCAGCCTTAGCAGCTCCGAATCAGTGCCAGCTTGAGCAGGCTTTGGTTACAGTCAGCAATGGGCAAATGCATTCCAGTGTAGTGCCTTATATTCCAAGATGGATAATGAAAGGATAAAAAGATGAGAAGGAAAACTAGAAACAAGAGTAATGCCGAAGCCCTTTTTGCAGTTTTCACTTAAAGCTTAGACCTCACAGTTGTAACAGGAAGCCCTAAGTAGGAAGGGCCATGGTAGGACAAGTTAGAACACTCAGCACCTTGGTGAATGTAGGTCAGTCACCTGCTTCTTTCACTAATTCACAGTAAGCTTTTGCAGGTTCAGCCACACTCTCTGATAAATGTGCACAACCCAAAAGAAAAGGGTCTTTCCCATAATCCTGTTGCATAGGCTCTTCTTTTGGTCTTGTTTCCCTGTTTGCAGCAAGTGCTTCCCTGTCATTATGGCCATCACATGTGGGGCTGCTCAGAGATCAAGAGCCACTGTTCTTTAATCTTTGCTGTTGCTAAACTGATGGAATCTCACCCCTACTCCTCAGGCTTGTGGTCATTTGGATAACAGTGTGATCCAACAGACTTCTGCAGTGGGCAAACAGATATTGATCAGTATTGGGTTCTGTGAGACTGGGTTTGAAACAGAATTCCAGAACCATAATGGGATTTGCGTCCTACTGAGGAGAGATTGGCAACAATAAAGCAGGGAAAAGAAGGCTATTACATTAACAGTGATACCAAAATATTGTAGAGTCAATAAGAATTGACAGATGGTAAAGAGAAAAAACATGTCATTGGTTAAAAATAGAAGGAGAAACATGACAGAAGATCAAAGTGAAGATGGAGCTCTGAGTAGGCAAGCAGGAACAAAAAAGCATATTTTCTAAAAAGGGCATAAGAAATTATTTTGGAAAAAAGTATTTCTACACAATATGTGTATTCTCAAGGCATGAAAGATTAAAGCATATTGGATCTTATCTTGGCTTCTCACATTCAACTGAAAAAACCAAATAAATTTGGAGGATTTTAAAAAAATTCATTATGAGAAAGGGTGGATGACAAGTTGTTTCTGTTATACATGAGAAGATTGTTCTGTTGGAGGTACCATTTTAGAGAAGTTGCAATTGACATCACATTTGATTATAGGTTTCATGCTTTGGTCATTATTACTAAAAGGACTGCAGTTTATGCACAGGTATAGTGGTGAATACTTGGACAAGTTGAAGGACATAACATGATTATGTAGAGTTCTGTTTGAGATTTCACTGATAACTTTTGTCTGAAATTGGCTTATGTATTTGTTAACCAGTAGGATAAAAAAGAATGGATTTGTCTTGGACCTCATAAAACACCCCAGCTTTGTTTTTACTATGAAAACTTTGATGCTCTTTTTTGAATTTGAAGTACAACTAGTTTTTAGAATTACAGTTCATTTTTGTGTTTTCTTTTGCAGAAAAACATATTGTCATCGGAGGCTTAACTTTTTAGAATCTAAATTTAGCTTACACGAGATGCTAAATGAAATGTCAGAATTTAAAGAACTAAAGAGTAATCCCCATCGAGACTTCTACAATGTGAGAAAGGTAAGTGTGAGAAGGATTAAAGGCATGACACTGTTTTTAGTAGGAGTTCTAGCAGTTTTGTTTTGTTTTTCTTATGAGAGGTGTAGATGACATGCAAGAGGTAGTGTGTGCATATCACTCAACTGAATTAAGTTATTTTAAGAATGTTAATGTTTTTCTACATGGGAGCTCTCCAGGAAAATTAACTTGAATGTGCGTGGGTTAATTGGATTATGCTAAACTAATTTGTTTACTTATTCAGAATCAAAGGAGCTTAATTGTGTGTAGATTGCTTTAAAGGAGTGAAACAGAGTTAATCAAATGAAACTCACTTGGATTCTGAATAAAAATATCCATATGAAGGTTTAATTAATTTTAATTAACTCAAAGATATTCAAATGCATTTTTCTGCTTTTATGTAGGTATGTCCTACTAGACTGTAGTAGGAACAGCTGTATAGATTTTAGATGATAATTGCATTTCATATTGAAAATAGGTGTTTAAATACATGTCAAAAGACCTCCCACAGAAACTAAACTGCGAGTTCATGCTGCCATCAGTATCTGGTAAAAAAAGGCTGTGGTATATTAAGTAAAAAGATTATCTGAGTTGTAGTCTTGGCTCCCTCTGAGATACACTGGGCTATAATTAGGAGACAGGTAGGAGAATCAAGGAGCTAATTTAATTTCCTGACATATTCACACCCAAGGGAGCTGTGTTCTCTTCAAAGCATAGAAGCAACAGTGTTAGGCTGCTTCATTTGCTTCCCTTTCCTGAAGTGGAGAGGATGTTACTGGAGTTACTGCATCATTTTGATAGGTGAGATTTCTTCACAATTGTTGCTGGTGGTTTTAACCACTTTTGGTCCATTTTGCATTGTTTCTCTATGCAATTGGAAGAGGTAATCCTTAGTTTGTAACTCAGGGTTTGCTAATCCTTCTCACTACATTTTAGTTAGCACTAGTTCATCAAAAACTCCTCTTGGCTTTTCCCTGTAATGCCCAGTGTGTTTGCTGGTTACCATTGTGGTAATGAACTGTCCCAGTGTCCATCCCAAGGGTGGAGGCAAATGAATCATCAGGGAAGTTTGAATGGATTTCACCCTTCCGACCGTTAAAGATATGGATGGGAGGATCTGTCAGCTAATTCACTCCAGTGGCAGAGACTCAGCTACCAACCTGACAGTTTTCTTGCACAGCCCTGGAAAGACATTTGCTGTGTGCCACATTCAGAGAAAAACACTTCAGTACCTGACAGAGACTTTAATAATAAAACACATGGTGACTGAGACATGCAGAGGTGTGGATTGGGTGACCACAATCAGTTTGATTACTGAGAAGTTGTAATTAACAGGATTGTACTTGCTAACTTCAGCTTTTGATCTAAAAGCAAATGTTCAATGTCTCTGGGCATATCTTAATTATTTTTTAATTACCTGCTGTTGAATAAGCCTCTCTACAAAAGGATTCATGTTGTTCAAAAGCACAAAATGTTCGTTACTTCCCCTCTGGCAATAAGCACATTCCAGAGAGCAGGAACGAGCCTGCTCCTCTCTGCCAGAGACCATTCCTACTGCCAGGTACTGCTTAAAAAATTCTTGCTGCACACAGTTAATCTTACTTAAAGTATTTTTATGAAGCAAGCTCACAAGTAGTATTTTTCTGAAGCGCTCTGGAAAGTAAACTGCATTGTAGGCACAATTCCTGTAACCCTAAAATAATCTTGTTTTCCCTGTGTCTTGCTAACCCCACTAATGTTTGGAACTGTAACTTCTCTGAAGTGCTTCCTTGCTAGTAACAGGATCAGCAGTGAAACACTTGAAAGCCTGTGTTTTCAGGATGTCTCTCTGTTAAGTCAATCCTGAGAAGTGCTTACTGCTCATAAAGAAAGCAAGGAACAGGATCTACCTTCCCAAAGGCTGTTGGTGAAGTTATGTATCACATCCCTCAGACACAAGTGTGGGGGTTCAGGTACAATCTGCTTATATAAAAGAGCCAAAGTAACGGATGGAAAATGCCAAAATTAGAACAGATATGAATGTAGTGGCAAGGTCAGTCAGTGAATGTAATTGCTGTAGTTGAAAAGGTACAGTAGAAAGCTGGCCAGGATTAATTGATAGCATGACAACCAAACATTACTGGTTTTCCCCTGCCTCATGCCCCCCTTCTCCACTTCTTTCCTGATTTAATAGGAGTCTCCTCCAGTGAGATCATCTATTTCTTAAAACCCAGGATAAGGCTCATCTCAAATAAGGGACATGCATGTTTATATCTTGCACATTGAACTTAACTGGAATGCAGCCCAAGATATGTTTTGCACTGATCAAGCTGGACCTAGAAAATTGCCCTTTACTAAGAACACAGGTATTTCTCTAGACAGACAAGAATCCACAGGTGGTAAGACGTGGTGGCTGGCTCCCCTTGGCTCTCCACAGGAGGTGAACAACTGTCTATGAGGAAAACACTTAACTTCAGAGGAGACTCTTGAGTCTGCCATCAGCAGGATTCCTCACGGCCTCCAGCTGACGCACAGCAAAGTGCAGGCAACACGCATTTCCCACATAACACATGAAGAATGAAATTTAGGAACAAGAGTTTAGCTCTATGGTACACAAACTCAGAACTGAGTTTTGACCTTTGTGTACCAGGGTGTCTTATCTTATATGTGAGGTTTGTTTGAGAAGGGCTTCCTGTAGACCTCTGTGCCCAACAGCCTCAGATAATTCAGAGCAGACAGTTAATTTTTTTTTTTTTTTTGAGGTGAAGCCAAGAGATTTTTTTTTACCGAACATTATTTGTTACCTTTGTAATGGATATCCATGTACTGAATTGGCAGGTGTCCTTCACTGCAAATAGCTTTGATGCAGTTTCTAAAGATGAAGAAATCACAGCCTATGCCTCTTTGGATATTCCTTCTTTCTGTAGCCACTATTTCAGTGTGTCAGCAAACCAGACCTGAGGATATGTCCTAGCAGTGACTTTCACACATCACATTCTCCTGCCTGCAGGCTCACTAGTGCAGGTGCCCAACCTTGTGTGGGGAACTGTGCATGGGAAAATGCAGTTTCTGCATTCACAGCCCTGCTGAATGCTCTACTGAAGTAGTGGCTGCTGTGACAGCCATTGGATTGAGGGCGTTGCAACTGATATTTTATTTTTTTAATTACTGACAAAAAGGAAGTAAATTCTAGCTGGTTTTTAGGACCACTAAGTTGAAATACCACTGGTTGTACTTGTAAGAAGGGAAGTTAGAGTGGGGTTAAATGCTACTAAATCCTATAGATCTCACAAAAATACTGAATGAAATTAGCAGATGTCTGCTTTTTAAACATTTGATTACAAGCCTTGTGAGTGAACAGTGAACATATACCTTAATTGAGCTTTGATTCATTCTAAGTTTGGGATTTTTTTGTTTGTTTCTTTTGTTTCCCCCTGTAGCTACTTAACTGGCTTTGGTGATGAAATGGTTTCATCATATAAACCAAAATGACAGTGAATGGGAGGACTTACGGGTTAGCATCAGATCCAGAGGGAATGCCCCTTCAGCATGACATGGAATGGTGCCTTGCCACTGTTAACTGGCAGTAGAGCTGGCTGTGTTGTGCTTTCAAAGCTCTGAGTGCTGCTTTTCCCCTCCTGCCTTGCTGAGATGCTGAGACAAATTCTTGTCTCAGAATATTTGCAAGTGAGCACAAAATACGATCAGGTGTAAAGGTGTCAGTTATCATAATGCAAAATTTCTGTAGAGACCATAAAGAAAGCTTTTCCTCTCTCCTTTCTTTTAGTAATTAAAAGAACAGAGCAGGAACTTTTCACAGCAGTGCATTTCTGTATTTGTGTGAATACAAACACTCGGGTTGGATTCTGCAGCCAAACAAGAAGCTGGATATGCAGGGATTCTCTTCTCATCTCTCCTGGTTTCTGGGTTGCTCTGCATGGCATAAATATGAATTAGACAAGCTCCCAAGGAGCTCTGCACAGCTCTAGGGACTATTTCTGCTGCCAGGAGCCTTCCTGCACTACCCGAGGACAGAGTATTTTGTGCCTCTGCCTCTCACGCCTGTCAAAGAGCTGCAAGGGGAAAATCAATCACACCATATAAAGCTTTGCATCCTATCAGAAAAGCTGATGCAGTATGAATGTATTGACGAGCAGAGAATCTAGCAGTGGGATGAGGAATGATTTCCCTTCAATTCAGCACTGAAGTAAAGTCTGCAGAGGATTCAGTGTCAAGATCATGCAGCCCATAGCTATTGGGTTAGAAGTATTTACAAGTGAAAGGGTGCGTGTTTAGAAAATGTGGCAGTTTATAGCTGTGGATGCTACTAGTCCATGCCCTGGAAAAGTTCAGTGTTATTAAAAGGGCTGGCCTTGGCATTTCTTTTTGGTTTATTTATCACTTATCACTCTGAATCTAGCTCGTATGTCCAATTCAGTGCAACACTGTGATATGCACAGATAAGCATCCATAAAACAGATCTGAAATGGAGGTTTTGTGGAGATCTGAGCGACAATGGAAGGAAAGAGGAGGAATGCAGAAAGATAAAGAGGGAGGCAGAGTGGTTGAGGGAGGCTGGTGCTGGTTAGATGTGGAGCGCAGTGGGAACTCATTCAAGCTGTAAGTAGTACACAGATGTAACCACCTTGCCTGAGAAGGACAAGATTTCACCCCAAAGCCTGCAGGGAGAAGCACAGGGTGGTCAGGCCAGTGAGGAAAGGAATGGAATAGTCTGAACTAGGAATCTGCAGAGAAAGAAAGCCTGGCTTCATTACATGGAGAATTGCTGATTGAAAGGAATTACCATCCTTTAAGCACAAGAAAGCTGATCATTGCTTGAATGATGGAATTACAAGAATTTAACCTTTATGTAAACAACTATTTCCATCTGTTAAAAGAGTGAGCTCACTGAAGATATAATATTGTGTTCCAAGACAGGCTTCTGTCTGTCATTCTGTTTTTCTTTCCATTGAAGATTAATGTGACCTTGAGTGAAAGGTTTTCTGGGGGAGGGGACAATAAACAGTGCAACAGGAAATCTGGTTAGGGGAATGCAGCCGGGTTTTTTTTCCACTAAGGAGAAACTGGGCTGGAATTGACACTATAGTGAATTTGAAAATGCAAGGAGAATGTTTGCAAATAGAAACAAATAAATTTTATGGTAGGGGTGTGTTTCTCATGGTCCAGAAAAGTGTCAGCTTATTTTGTGTATTGTATGAAGAACAAAATAGTAACATCTTAAACTGGGAGTGGCTTTGTCTTTTTTTGGGGTAGGAAGAAGGCAAAAAGGTGTATTTGTCACCCTTATACTAATTCAATCTGTTCAAATTGTTTTTGTAGAAGCCTTTCATAATAAATAACAATAAAATTAGTAACAATATTTTGGCATGATAACATTTCAGATAATAATAATAACAGCAATAATCTGCCTAACCAAATCAGCCCACCTAAGCTCTTTCTAAGGGTTCTGTGTTCAGATACTTCATTTAGTTAGAATTGCACCCTGCATGGTAAAAATGTATAAAAGCATACACACTAACTATATGCTAGGGTAGCTCGAAACTCAAGTCCTTAAAATCTTCCAAAAAGTTGCATTCACGCTAAGAAACAACAAAGAAGAAAAGCTGTGTGATACTCTTACGACTTTAGACCTGAGTCTTTTATGACTTCTTGTTACTGAAGTTGCTGCTTGCTTAAAGGTCAGATTATACTGGGTAGTAAAAAAAGGTAGCTGAAGTAGTGAATATTCTCTGGAAAAAGCATGAAGGAGATTCCAGAAAGGTCTCTTAACTTTTGGCAGATATGTATGTTTAGGTTGAAGGAGGAGGTTAAATATATATATATATAAAGGCAGATCTTTGTTCTCAGAATAAACGTGCTGTGGTTGCTCAGCTCTAGGACTGTGTGTGATGTGTTTGTGGAGACTGCAGAAGATGTGACAGGAACTTACTGAAGAGCAAGGACATAGTCCAGAGAATTATTTTACAACAGGAAGCAGGATTTTAAAAGCAATGTGATCTTTGCACACAAGCAAACAAAAGAAACAAAAAGCCTCCTTCCTTTCCATCCTTGCTCTCCTAACAGCAGTGAATTCATGTTGATTTACATAAAGAGGAAGTACTGTGTCTTGTTTTGTTCTGACTTTTTCAAGACTCATTCATTCCAGTAGCTAAGCCACTGCTGGAACCACTGCATTCTGAAATTCAATAAACTACACTTATTCTGGGTCCCTACACCTGTATTCTCTGTTATGACTTGCTTTTCATTAGCATTTAGAGTCTGTAGGGCATCTGTTAACTCTCCTGTACAAGTTGACTAAGCCTCGAAGTATTTCACTGTTCCAGGAAGAGTTTACAGTAAACAACGTTTATGCCTAAATCAGAGAGTGTTTATTAACCTGAGTAAGCACATGTATAAAATGCACTTGGGCTCAAATATCTATACAAGTACTCTGAGTAGGGTGTGAGAATACATAGTGTGGAGGTGTGTTTACTGTTTATACAAATCATTGTTTCCTGTGCATTAATAATGTACTTTATGTTCTGTACTTTGAGACAGCAATATGTTGCTTTTTCATTTAGTTTTAATGTGTCTGGTATATTTGAATTAGGCAGTGATTAACAATTAAGTGTTTAGGATTCAGTTTTATATCCTGGTCTTTATTTATGCTACTGACATTCATAGGGAGAAGCTGCAACAACTTGTGTCTATATAACATGCAAATAAAATGACTCCAGGTGCCAAGTGAAGCAGTGGCATTCCTGTGCCCTGGATGTCATGGCATAAACCTAGGTTTACACTGCAGGAGGGTGGCTTATTCATGTGCTCTGTGATGTGTTTCCTGCTGATCAAGGATGTTGATAAGTTCTGTTGGAATGTGAAACTGCAGAGTCACTGCACAAAGGGATTGCATTGGGCTCACTTTGTACATGTCCATGTTTGCAGTTTCCTGGACAGAGGAGTCCTGGATCAGAGTCCTTTCAGACATTTAGGTTCAGTGGTTCAGCCACTTATAGCTGGCTTATCAGAATATTTGGTTAATTTGAGAAGTTCTTTCAGTGTTACTCAGGGAAAGCTTATATGACAACCAACCCCCCAGATCTCATGAGCTGTTTCTTTGGATTGTGTTCCAATAGAGGCTGCTCAGATAGCAATGCAAGTTTCTGAGCAAAAGCAAAGCAGACCTGTGGAAATAATTTGTTTATTTTCTTTTCTTTACTTTTTTTTTCAACAAAACCTGGGGGAGTACTCTCAGCCCTTCTGTGAATTTGCACTTGCCTTAGTGTGTGAAGAGATCTAAGAAAAGAGTCTGAAAAGTCTGTCAGCATTATGAGTTGCTGTATTATAATTAAACTTGGAAAAAATGGTGACAAAAATCTCACATGTATATTCTTCAGTTCTAGTGACCTAAGATGTTTCATATGGTTGAAATACAAAAATGAATTCTGCTTTTGGAAGTAGCTGAGAATTCCAAGTCCCTTCAGTCAATGAGGATAGTTACAACCACAGTCTATAGAGAGGCGTTGTTGATTCATTAATGAAGTAAAAGGATACTAAGGGATCAGAGTGTCCTTTAAGGAAGTATCAAATTTGATCTGAACCCAGGGTCAGTGATTGGCACTTAGAATGTATCTTGTTAAAAATTTTCCTATTTAAATAAGAAACTACTAATTGAGGGCTACTTTACTTACAGTTCTGCTTATTGAATAGTTCTACCAAAATCAAAATCTCAGGGGTCTGAAACATTTTGATTTGCTTAGGCACTAATTCGTTCGTTATATTAGGAAAAATTTAGAAGGCTTTAGTCCTGGTTGTCAGTGACATAGATACTTTGCTAATTAAGTTTATGGACGAGTAATTAAGTAGATGGATGATAAGCATAAATAACCTTTTGATTTCAGGTTGACACCCATATCCATGCTGCTGCCTGCATGAACCAGAAGCACTTACTGAGGTTTATTAAGCACACCTATCAAACAGAGCCCGACAGGATTGTTGTGGAGAAAAAAGGCAAGAAGATGACTTTAAAGCAAGTCTTCGAAAGCCTTCACATGGACCCCTATGACCTCACTGTAGACTCTTTAGATGTCCATGCAGTAAGTCTGGTGAAATGACAAAACAAATGGGAAAAAGCTAAGTTTTCCAAGTGCAAAATTCTAGCTTCTACAATGTTTGCATGATAACTTCCTAAATCAGAATTTGACTTCATGCACTACAGTGCATGTTTGAAAAAAGTTATCACAGGATTTTTCTTTTCTGTGCCTTTTAATGCTAGGCAGTTTAATTTATGAACTATTGGGTGTTCTTAAAACTACAGTTATTTGGGTTTTTTCCTCCTCCAGGGACGTCAAACATTCCATCGATTTGACAAATTCAATTCCAAGTACAATCCTGTCGGTGCCAGTGAGCTGAGGGACCTGTATTTAAAGACTGAGAACTATATTGGTGGTGAATATTTTGCTCGTATGGTCAAGGTAAATAAGTTTCAAGCACTTCAAGTACAGAAATTAAGGTTTGTAATAGATTTGTGATGTCATAATTGTATACAGACCTAACACTATGGTTAAGTGATTCCAAGTATTGGGCTTGCTCCAGCAATTTCTCAGAGGAAAACCTCAGCCAAGCCAGCCCCTGCTGCTTTCTGCATAGTTTTATGAGTTAGAAACATACACATAAGCTGTGCATGAGTTCAAAGCTGAGTTGTGGGTGGTTTTAAACTAATGAAGAGTAGGCTAGGGTCAATTCACTGGTTTAATACTTTGTTAGGATTTAGTTGGCTACTGGTAGTTGCTAGGGAAGTGCCTCTGCATTAATCTGCATCTGCACATGCATGCAACAGGCTTCAAATTCATTTCTTAGAACAAAAAAAAAATAGTGTTTTTTGTGATGTAGTAGATGTCTGCTCTTCTTGAATATGGAGAAGTATTGTCTAAAATTAATTGCCATAAAATTGCTTAGTACCACAGATTCTGGGTCAGAGTCTCTATTGTTCTGCATATGTTATGTAGACATTTGCTGTAGTTTAAATAGTTTAATTCTGATTTATCAATCTTAAACATAGGTCTGACAAAGGTGTTAGTAATGACTGCACCAAATTGTCCTCTGGTGTTAAGGAGGTGTTAAGAGTTATTCCCAGTTACATGTACAGTTAAGCTATACTCACATGATATTTGAGCTAGCTTGCTCATAGAATATTTAGATGCCTAAAATAAAACAATGGATTGAAAGACAAGAGATTCCCTTTGTCTTTAAAGGGTGCCAATACAGTTACGTCTGCTGAGAAAAATGCAATGATAGATATATTTCTAGCTGTAAATGATCTTAGTGTCCATATTAAAGCAAATATATTTATTACTTACTAGGAAGTAGCCCGTGAACTAGAAGAAAGTAAGTACCAGTACACAGAACCCCGCTTATCCATTTATGGACGCTCTCCAGATGAATGGCTGAACTTGGCAAAGTGGTTCATTAAGCATAAAGTTTATTCCCCTAATATGCGCTGGATAATTCAGGTTCCCAGAATCTAGTAAGTAATCAGGAGCTCTTGGTAAGCTTAATAGTTTGAAATCATACCAATGACTTAATTCCTGATAATATTTAGATGGCCTATTAGCTGTCCTGTAGTTCTATTTATAAGCAACAGCTTGGGAGATTTTTTTTTTTTGACCATTGGTATAGTTTTCCTGACAGTCTGGGGGTGGAAAACAGGAGATGGGGATTGAATCTACTCTAGTCATAAAACTATTGTGAATTATTTGTAAGTCTAAAGACATTGAAAAATTACAACCAGCTGAAATCAAGCTGCATTCAAAGGCAAGTTGAAATACAATTTAGTAATGAGAACAAATCAACTCTTGAATTCCATGAAGGAGTAGAAAATGCTCTGTCAAACTGTTATAATCAAGATTAGAGGCTAAATGATAGTGAGCTTGGAAACAACCCAGACTGATAATTTTCAATTTTAAATCCTTATCAGTTCTTCTTAGTTTTTAAGAATCCTTTGAGACTTTATTTCTTTGTTTCCAATACTGTGTCTCCCCTGATAATTTTGTCAGACTTAATAGCTGAGCTTCATGTTTTGAAATGTCACAGTTGGAGTGTAAGTAGAGAAGGAGCTGTCACAGTCACATATATCCTCCAGTGTGCTTCTTCTTGGGGAGAAAGTTTCTCTCCTCTGATTTCTTACATGGCAATTTCTTACATGCGTGGCACAGTCAGCACTTTGATTAAGTCATGCACTTAGTGGCACATGGAAGCACTATCCCTTCTCTCTGAAAGGCTCACTAAAGCACAGAATTCTACTTTCATTTGGAGTAGTTACAACTTTAGGAAACAGAATCTTTCATGAGAGGTAGCTCTTTATCTCCCCTGTTAGTACATGGATGTCTGTAAGGGTCACTGCTCTGAGGCAGCATCTACCCCTGCATGCTGTCTCTATTTTTGGAGCACTTGAGAGCTTCAGCAGAGCCTGGATGAAGCAGAGTGCCAGAGTGCAGGAAACAGAGTACAGAGACAATCTGCCCTGACATAAACTCTGAATTTCTGAATCCTGGTGGAACTGAAGCTCTAGGATGTACACAAATAACAGAAAATAGGAAAGTGAAGGACAATACAAGCTTATTAAAGAATGTGTCTATTTTTTCCCCTTCAGTGACATATTTAGGTCTAAAAATATTCTGCCTAGTTTTGGGAAGATGTTGGAGAACATCTTTGTACCTTTGTTTGAAGCAACAATCAATCCCAAAGACCACAAAGAATTGCATCTATTCCTCAAATATGTAAGTATGTTTCACATGAAATGGATCCTCTACTGCTTTTTTTGGTTTTGGTTTTGTTTTTTTTTTTGGTCCACAGCTGTTCCCAGACACTAAAAAAAGCTTCCTTCTCCACAGATTGCTCATATTCTCATATTAGTATCATTTCAAAGCCCTGACACATAATTTAGTATAAGTCTGTGTGAGGTCCTACTGTCACATAACCTGTTTATTTCCTCAGAAACAGCTCAGCAGCTATTTATTTGTCCTTTCATTAATGACCAAAAATGTTTGCATGCTCTTGTGCATCATCATCCAGGATGGTTACTTGGAGCTGCCTCTGAACTGGCCTCCAAGAAGGAAGCATTTTGTAGATTGTGATGCTCAGGAGGGAAGTGGGGATGTAGCTGCTCAGACAGGGTTAACACAGACATTTCTGAGCGTGCCTCAAACCAGAACTCTGAGGTTTGCTGGGAGCCTCTTGCTTTCAGCTGCATATCAAAGACAGCAGGTGAGTTTAAAGGATTCTAGTCTAGGTCTTAGGGAGTCTTGCAGCTCTGTAAACCCCCACAGACGCCTGAAGGCTTTTGTGCACCTGGGCTTCTTGTTTGTCTCAGAAGAAAAAAAAAGGGTAAAACTTTGACAAAACATGTTACTCCTGCTGTGTGCATGGTGTGATAGGATGCAGAGCAGCAGGACTGCTAGGATAGGGATGGAAATGAAGGAGGAAGGACTGGGTGCTTGTTCAAACAAGTCCTGAAGCAAGAGTACGTGGCACTGAAGTTTGCTTCTTGAAGCCCCTTATTTCTGTGAATTTCTTCTCCCACCAGGTGACTGGCTTTGACAGTGTTGATGATGAATCCAAACACAGTGGCCATATGTTCTCTGACAAGAGCCTTAACCCTGACCTCTGGACCAGTGAGAAGAATCCTCCATATAGCTATTACTTGTATTATATGTATGTGAACATCATGTTGCTAAACAACCTTAGGAGGTAAGTAGACATTTTTCTATTTTAGAATCTCCCAGCAAATCAGTATCTTTCTCTCAGACTGTCAGTGTCTAGATTACAGATCTTCAGAAGCAAGTGTTATTGTGAATTATTTAGAGAGTTGAGTACTTGAGATATTTTGAAAATACTAACAACAGAATTAATTCAAGCAATTTAGAAATTGTAGAGGCATCAGATTAATATTTTGCTTTGATATACCATGGTATTTTGGGGTTTTTTAACTCCTTAAAGCTGCATATACCAAACAAAACAAAAGCAGGAACCCCACAAAACCCACTTATTGACCCTTGCTTGGTTTTGCAGCAGATTCCCAAATACAGTGTACCTGCCTCTTGGTGCCGGGCTATCTCCTGGTAATTTAAGGGACACAACGTAATATTGTAACACACTGCCTTAGGGGCTGCTACATCCAGAGACAGACCAAGCAGGAACACAATTACAAACTGCACATCCAGCTAACTTCCTTTAGCAGGTTTCTTGACTCATTCACTTTTACTGCTTTTGAGACCAATGTCTGGGCAAGCAATGCAGGGAGTTGTGTGACATCAGGCTGTCAGAGCAGATTTTCACATCAGGTCCAGGAAAGCCTGAAATTCAACGTGAGGTTATGTTGCTAAATTTGCAGCTGACTCATTGAGTGACCTGCACAACTCACTCCAGCTGAGGCACAGTGAGGTTGTCCACTGATATGAGAGTGTCATCACTCCGAAAGGATTTGGTTCATTTTATTTAGTTATTTAGCTTATTTTAGTTATTTAAAAAATGTTTTGGGATTTTCTTACAGCAGGTGCACAGAATTGTCATTTTACAGTTTTATCTAAATTAGCATTCAAAATGTTATTTCTTCTCTCTCACTGCTACTTCAAGCATTTCTTTACTATTGTATTTGACCAAAAGTCATAATGCAAACACCCACCTTAAATTACCTTGTATGTGCAACAATCAGGCGTAGCTGTTAGTTTTAATTCTGTTATGGAAAAGACACACTTCAGCAGATAGCTAAGTCATCCCTTTCTCCTGACTTCCTTTACATTCTCTGTACTCCACATGCTTTTCCTGTTCCAAAGACAGATCCTGCCAGAACTAATGCATTTCTTTTTACCTCAAGATCATTTTGACTACTGTACTAAAGTGCCCCCAGATAATCATTAAATATTCTTTACAGCTGAGATACTGACAGAATTCACCAATCAGTCACTAACTGCTACCCTGTTAATCAGAGTGCTTGAGTCAACACAGCCCCAACAAAACTGTTTTATATTTTTGGTAATATTAGTGAGGATGGATTACATCCTCACATCAGGAGAAATGTTACCAACTTCTACCCTAGAACTGCCTTATATTATAGCATTCCTTGTTGAAATAGTGTTTTAAACATCTCCAGATACTTGTGGGACATTTGTCTGCACTGAATAACAGGGTCCATTATAACCTCAAACCCAGCATCACTTTTAAAGTAGATGATAACATAATTCTAGGAATTACAGTGGAAGTCTGCTGTAATGACTAACATTCCCAGATCATCTCTGCTTCTGAGGGTGTGGTTTTATACTACATTAACCTGCTGAGATGGCAGGCTCTGATCACACCAGGTACTGTTAGCTAACTCTTGGCAATGTGCTTCCCCATCTTCCCTCATTTTAAACCAGGAATTTTGCAGCCACATGTTGCATGGGTTTACTGAATTTTCCATCTGTCAGTTCACTCCACTGAAATCCATTCAGTAGCTGTTCACCCAGTGGGTTAAATGAGATGTAACTGGGGAAGGAAAGAAGACACAAATATGTCTGGTGGTAGAAGGTGCTTGGGAAGAGGGACCTGCCCTTTTGAGCAGCCCACTACAGGTAGGCCTGGGCAGATGTCACATCAAACTGTATGAGACTGTGTAACTTAATTTTCTTCTTTGTAAATTCACATATTATTGGCAGTTATATACCAAATAGATAAAGAACAGTGCTTTAAGTGAAATTTATTTTTAATCTCTTCAGGGAAAGAGGCATGTGCACTTTCCTGTTCCGACCTCACTGTGGAGAAGCTGGGTCTATCACGCACCTTGTTTCTGCCTTTCTGACAGCAGATAACATCTCTCATGGATTGCTCCTGAAGAAGGTATTGCTTGATTGCTCCTAACCTAATCACTGTGTGCTCAGACATCCATCACTGGTTCAAACAGAAGGCACCAAATTGACATTTTTCTGAGCGGCCCAAAATTAATTTGGGCTGCCCCATGAATTCACTTTCTTAGCAAGGCACAAAGAACTCTTCAATTTGGTCAGAAACTCCACCCAGAACCCCCAACACCAGAACATGTGGACCTTGTTGGAAGGAGTCCAGAGGAGACCATGAAGATGCCCAGAGGGCTGTAGCACCTCTTCTGTAAGGAAAGGGGGGTTGTGCAGCCTGGAAAAGTGAAGGCTCCAGGGAGACCTTCTAGCACCTTCCAGTAGCTAAATGGGGGTTACAAGAGAGACGGAGAGGGACTTTTTGCAAAGGCAGGTAGTGACAAGGGGGGGTTGAAAAAGGGTAGGTTTAGATTAGATATTGGGAAGAAATTCTTTACTCTGAGGATGGTGAGGCCCTGGCACAGGTTGCCCAGAAGCTGTGGATGCCCCATCCCTGGAAATGTTCAAGGCCAGGTGGGATGGGGATTTGAGCCACCTGGTCTAGTGGGAGGTGTCCCTGCCCATTGCTGGGGGTTGGAACCTGATGATCTCCAAGGTCCTTTACAAATCAAACTATTTCAGGATTCAGTGAAATAAATAAGCTCAGCTGAACTTCCTATTCTTAAGCTAGAAAAAGACAGCTTTGTCCTCACAGGGAAGGAAGATCACCTGTTCAGATATGTCAAAGACTTGGTAGCACCCATTTTTGGTTACTCCAAGCAGAGTTAAAATTATGTGAACAAAACTTAAAACTTTAGACTTGCTACTGCTCCCTGGTTTAATCCCAGAAGAACAAATTATTAAAGCTCTCCTTTTTTCTCTGTGGGGACAAAGGTAATTTTCTCTGATTGGTATTTCTGTACTTCAGGGTTCATTCAGAAGTTCTGTAAGGATTTGATTATTTTGATCAAGGAATTCAACATCGCTGTTCGACACAACAATATTTTAGATAGAACAAATGTTTTATGACAGAACAAATACTATAATTCCTGGCACATTAGTTTATGAAAACCATGACACAACACATCTTCAGGGCACAGTTTCATAATTAAAATAATTGGTCAGTGGGTGGCAGACTTGTACTGAGTTTACTGTAATTTTCAGGAGTTCCCTTATAAGTGAATTTTTTCTGGTTAATGCTGGAAAATTCTCTGTATTTTTCAACACAGCCAAGAACAAAGAGAAAATGTACCTAAAAACATGTCTGATAGTATGCTCACAAATAGTAATTCATAAAATTAGACCCAGACAGAGCACTAAAGTAGTGTGTGACCAAAGCATTCTCCTTTTGCCTCTCCTGCATGGCCTGGTGTGGTAAGATGGAATAGCAGGCACTAATAATAGGAACAGTAATAAAGGCACTTGTTAGGTTCATAGGTTGGCTAAGACAAAACAGTAATAAAGATGACGTGATCACACATTATTTAAATTATGTACAACAGCAACACATGACTTCTCGTAAATTAAAACTTCTTTGGTTCCTAGAATTTATCTATTGGCTGCAGCTTTGGANTTTACTAATCTACAGTAATATTAGTCATCGTATTTTTTAAAACATTACCCCTATATTTAAGAACATAAATTAGTTTTATAAAGACCAGTATAAGATTTAAAATTCAGACTCTTAAATGTTGCCTTGAAGTCATGGTTCAATGTCAACCTAATTTTTTGGATCTTAGTCTTCCCCCTGTAGTGCTGTTTCCATTTTATCCAAGGGAAATCCTTCTCTTTTTCATTATCCCATAGTACCTTTAAATGCTGACTGTGTTTTGTTTTTCAGAGTCCTGTCCTTCAGTATCTGTATTACCTTGCACAAATACCCATTGCTATGTCCCCACTTAGTAACAACAGCCTATTCCTGGAGTACTCCAAAAATCCGCTACGGGAGTTTCTCCATAAGGGACTGCACGTCTCCCTCTCCACAGATGATCCTATGCAGTTTCATTACACAAAGGTAGGAATTGCAAAAAGCACCGGCTTTGAATTTAGCAACAGCACCACACGGGTCCAGAATGACCTGAAAGCTGTTTTATTTCATTGCTTAGGACATAGTGTCATGTCTTTCAGTCACTTCATTCATTCTCCCTCCTCATTCTCTGTCTGCTACTCACTGTTAGGCTTCAGAAGGAAATGTCTGATTTCCTAATTATGTTTCTTTTGTACTCTTGCCTCTCCAGTGTTGGCTGTTGAAGTATAAAATGAAGGATGAGGCTGAAGGGAGGTTTGAGCCTTCATAAACAATCCTCTAGAGTGCCAGGAAAGTCCAGTTTCCTTACTCTAATAAGTCTGGGGAAGTACATTACAAAAACACGATGTGGAATCTCAAGATGACATATGAGCTGCTTGCTCAGTGAGCTGAAGCAGATGCCTGCCCTTGGGTGGCCCGGCAGGACAGGAGTGCCTGGTCACGGGCTGTGATGCCCTCGGTGTTGGCTGGCACCGATTTGAGCCGTGCTGTGCCCGGAGGGGCCCGTCCCCCGCTCAGCTCCGTGTCCCAGGAGAAGCCCCTGCTGGCCCT
>VYXD01006416.1:234066-254671 GCA_013397195.1 Hylia prasina
AGCAGTTCTTGCCCATCTGTTTTCTATGACTTTTAGGTTTTGGGGGAAGGTATGCAGCTGATATCAAATGCAGTGCCATAACATCCATATATATATATATATNTGCACGTCTCCCTCTCCACAGATGATCCTATGCAGTTTCATTACACAAAGGTAGGAATTGCAAAAAGCACCGGCTTTGAATTTAGCAACAGCACCACACGGGTCCAGAATGACCTGAAAGCTGTTTTATTTCATTGCTTAGGACATAGTGTCATGTCTTTCAGTCACTTCATTCATTCTCCCTCCTCATTCTCTGTCTGCTACTCACTGTTAGGCTTCAGAAGGAAATGTCTGATTTCCTAATTATGTTTCTTTTGTACTCTTGCCTCTCCAGTGTTGGCTGTTGAAGTATAAAATGAAGGATGAGGCTGAAGGGAGGTTTGAGCCTTCATAAACAATCCTCTAGAGTGCCAGGAAAGTCCAGTTTCCTTACTCTAATAAGTCTGGGGAAGTACATTACAAAAACACAATGTGGAATCTCAAGATGACATATGAGCTGCTTGCTCAGTGAGCTGAAGCAGATGCCTGCCCTTGGGTGGCCCGGCAGGACAGGAGTGCCTGGTCACGGGCTGTGATGCCCTCGGTGTTGGCTGGCACCGATTTGAGCCGTGCTGTGCCCAGAGGGGCCCGTCCCCCGCTCAGCTCCGTGTCCCAGGAGAAGCCCCTGCTGGCCCTACCCCGGGCTGGCTGCCGGCCCGGGGCACAGAGCTGCTGCTGGCTGGGGCATGATGCAGTCACATGGAGTGTGACATGGAGAGTCACATGGAGTGTGCCAGGTCCTGGCCTGGGACAGCCCGTGGGGCCACACCCGCCCGCCCGGCGTGGGAGGGCTGGAGCAAGAAATTGCCCTGCTATCTGTCCATGTGCAAAATCACTCAGGCCTTACCACTGGGTGCTCCAGGGTGTTTGTGTACCCTGGAGGCTCCTTTGGAATTGCCCAAGAAATGCCTCCAAGGATCTGGACTGCAGGCTGCAATTTCTTAGACTAAGCTAACTCGATACCCAGTGCCTATTAATTATTGACCAGTAGTCCCTGGGAAATTTGAAATGAACAATTCTTTTCTTAGTAGTTGTGATTTTAAAGTTTCAAACTTCTAATTTTTCACAGCTGTCTAAAGAGCATGTATAAAATCCTTAATTAGTAATGAGCACATATCCCCATTTATATCTTACTTACCTATAATTTAATATTAAATGTATTTTGGTGCTGCAGGAAGCTCTCATGGAAGAATATGCTATTGCAGCTCAGGTGTGGAAACTGAGTACGTGTGACTTGTGTGAAATAGCAAGAAACAGCGTTCTACAGAGCGGATTGTCAGATAAGGTAAGTATGGCTGGAAAACCTCTTCTGTGAATTTCAGGGCAAGTAGGAACCCAGAAGTCAGTCGTATGAACACTGAATAGCAGGTGCTTAGTGATGCATTTGTGCACATCCCTGTCCTCTTTTCCAGAAATAGTCACAAACTATCTGCTTTGCAGTCTTACATTACAAGTAAAGTACCAACATTACTTTTCCCCATTAGCTTTGTTTTGGAATTCTCAAAATATGTAGAGACCAGATGCCTGTTTATCCTCAGCTCTCCCTCTACAAACTTTTAATTTGGGTGATATCCTTCTGCCAGCAATTTTCTACATCATGTCTTAGCATTAAGTGAAACAAACTGCCTGTCATAAGCAAGGCATGTTTTTGCTAAAAGGGAGTACTACAGTAAATACTGTGGTGTAGATAGGCAGATTAGAATAAATTCCCTTTTGGCTTTAAAATTCTATACAGCCAAGGCTTTCTCTAGGACTTTAGAGCATTCTCTCTTCTATGTCACTTTTGAACATGTATTTCTCCGAAGGAACTGGTATTTGAAGGGGCTTCACGAGTATATTCTGTTGTTTCTTCCAATATTTCCTGGTGACAGCTACTCATTCTCCTCTTGTGCAACATTTAACCAACAAGAGACCTAAGCCTCTTTTTGCCTTTTCACATGCAAAATGTGGCAGTGAAAGCTGAACACTAACAAAGAGGGTTTTAGCAAGCCAGACTGAGTACACTTTTGAGTGATTATATGGATAAACATTGGCCTTAAAATCTGCTAAACTGGTTATGACTCTGAGGAAGAGTTCAACGGCCAGCTGGTTGAAAATGCTCTTTTCACTTGTACTGGACTCATTCAACTAACACTTATTTCTGCAATAAGTCAAAGCAGTTGAACTGACTTCTTCCTTTTGACTTTTAATCCCGTTCACAGGAAAAGCAGAAATTCTTAGGGGTGAATTATTGCAAGGAAGGGCCTGAGGGAAATGACATTCGAAAGACAAATGTTGCTCAGATCCGGATGGCCTTCAGGTATGAGACTCTGTGCAATGAACTCAGCTTCCTGGCTGATGCCATGAGAACAGAAGATATTTCTACTCTGTCCAAGTAGTTACAAACTCAGAGAAACCAGAATGTGTCCCTCTTAAGCAGGATGTGATGCTAATTAACCTCAAATCATCTCTCTTTGATGCGACAGAGACATAACTGAACAGTACAGAGACAAAGGGAGTCTCTGTGGAAGGTAAACAGCGTTTGCCGTCACCTGTTACTGCATTATTCTTGTTGCAAAGATTTCAGTTTCTATGAACATTAGGCTTTTTAAGATTGCTGTAAATATTACCTGCAAACTCAGAATCATGTACTATTTGTTTCATACTGTTTTAACTGTGCCCTGCAGTGTAGCCTGGGAAACCAGAGAGAATATCTGTAGTGCAGCTGTGCTGTGCACCTGAGGATCTCACGGATGCTGACAGCACACACCCACCTGGGTTGGTCCTGCAAGTCTCAGTACCAGTCATGGCTTTTAACACTTTTAAGTTTAACCCTTTATTCATTGGCAGTTTCTATGGGGTGCAGAATTTTCAGGCTACCCTTTCATTCTGGAATGTGTTCTGACACAGTTTTTAACTCAGTGTTTCAGCAGTCATATTGGAAAACAAGAAAAACCAACATTGGGTAATCTTGTTCAATGACTAATTCCTGTTGTTATGGAGGATGTCAGTGAAGAACAGCAGATGAATGCTTTTTAATCTAGCAACTGGAAAACATCCAAGTGTCAAAATCACTATTATACATTGTAATGAGTCTAATTATATCATGAAAATTTTGCCTTGAAAGGTGAGAACACTTTTTTATTGCTTTGTAATGGGAATATGTGGATATGCCCCTTCAAATTACTTAGAAATTTATGCAGATAATTCTGGTTGCATGTAAAGAGAATTTTTTTACTTGAAAAAGGGAAGTGTTCTTATGAATCAGTGGTAGAAATGCCAGATCTGGTTCTGGTCCTACTTCTGACATATTTTTACACATTTGTTTTAGTCTGTATTTTAGTCGACTACAGCTGAATGGGAAGTCAAGCTGTCTATTTATACAGAAGCCAGCCCACTTGAAATCTGTCACTTCAAATCATGGTATCTTAGGTTAAACTATTTATTTATGAGGAAGTGGTTAGTAAAGTACAGCTACTGAAGTATTCATCATCACTTTCAATCTTCTATTTCATCATCTTTATGACACAGTACTACTCCTGCAGAAAGGATTAAAGGTAGTAACGTGATGGCACCTGTGTATTGTAGAAGCTGCACACAGTTTCACACCAAAAAAGACTCCAGGCTGGGGCAGCAGAGGGTATGGATGCCTGTGAGTCCAGCAAAGCAACTCAATTCAAAGGCCTGCAGTCTCTGAGGCAGGATCTGAGCCCAGGGTTAAACCCCTGGCTCTCTAATATCCTGCACAGGGACACTGGGCTTCTTCAAACAGGCATTCAGCATTAATGCATAAAAAGCCAATAACTGATGCTGGCCCATCAAGGTTCACCTGACCTTGAACCCTGCACGTTGTGCTCAATCAGATGTTTTATGCCACTTGTATTTCCTAAGCCAGGCCCTTCTCCTGGAGCTTGGGGACCTACAGTCTTTCTTTCAAGAGCTCTTCAGGTCTCACTTGCCCTTGCAAATGCAGCCAAAAGTGGCAGTGGTGACACCACCAATACCAAAGGACCCCTTAATGGCATAAATGTATAGAGGCATTGAAGACTCTCTCCTCAGGCTGTGATGGTTCCAAGAGATACCCAGCCTTTTTAATGTTCTGCTGTCCTGGATGGAGATTGCAAGGAAATGGCACTAAAGTAGGGGAAGGAGGAATTCCTTATCACCTCCTATGGCAGTGCAGCCTTGCAAGAACTCCCCAAGAAAGAGAGATAAACCTAAAGATGTCAGGCAGTAGCCTGGAATTAAGGCTGCTCTGAGGGAGTCCAAGGCACCAAAGGGAGAGTTCTGGCCGTCCACTCACCATCACAATTAGCCAGTGTCATGCAGTCATGTCTGCAATGTTGCAATGTGCCGGATTTTGTATTCCTTGTACCCCTAAAAATCATGTGAAACCACATTATGCTGCCCAGCTGTATGAGAGTAAAACTGCCCCAAGTTCTCAGTGAGCAGCCCCTGTTGGCCTCACTGTTAGGAACTTTAGGAGCTCATAGAATGCAGTCTCAGGATTGGTGCCATTTGCTTCAGACGAAGACTGAGAAAGTGGTTTAAGCTGTTTAGCTGCATCAAATGCAGATGCCTTGTTTTCATCAGTACAACTTCCTAATAAACTGTTACCAACATAGCATTATTTGGGAAAAACATCTGCATCCAGGCTAAATAAGCAACATGCTTGGTATGAAGAATTTTAAGTATTTCCATCTAATAAACATTGCTTTACTTGGGTTGTTTCACCTGAAGATCGCTATTAGTGCTGCTTTTGTTGTCACTTACATGTCTTTTTTAGTTTCTTTAAAATTACACCAAATTTGTGTATATATTTAATACCTTCTCAGCTTTCCTTACCTCAGGTTCTAATAAGTCTGTAGCTGTTACTGAAAAAAAAACCTGGATTTGCATATTCAGTGAATGGACAGTAACTGGGATTCTGACAATAATCACAGTAACTCATAAGTGGTCATGACCACAAGTTCTGCTTTCTGTGCTTTCTTGTGTGCTGCTTTTAAGGGGAAATTGGGCTTATAGTATTATATTTGGGGAAATATAAACAGAGGTCCTTTCAAGCTTCCACTACTACATTTCTCCTGCTCATCCTTTAAATGGGCAAATGTTACTGATTCCCAAGTACAGTTGTTAAGTTTTGCCTTGTTTTCTTAAAAGTTGCACTTCTGTGCTAATGTGAGGCTGTTCAGAGTAACCTTGTGGGCTCAGGCTGTGGCTGGAATGAAAAGATGGATCCAGCACAAGTCACTGCTGCACACACAGACACCAGTGCAGGACAGGGCAGTGGCTGATCCCCCCCAGCTGTGCTGAGGTCAAACCCGGTTACAACACAGCTGGTTCACTCAGGGGCTGGAAGAACATCGCTGCAGGTGGCAACTGGGTAAGCACTGCTGCAGGATGGAAGAACATCCTACTTTTTCTTTACTTCATTTAGAGAGAGGCTCCAACGTTATTCAAGGCTTCCTTAAATCTGTTAGTTCAAAAGCATTTTATACTTTCAACCTGAAATGGTTAATTATGGTTATTTGATGTTTACAACCTATCTACCTGAACAATTCTTTTCTGTTCTGTTACTTTAGCAAACTTAAGGCATTTGCTCTGCTACTGGAGAATATGTATTTTTTTTCACAGCCCAGAGCCACCTTATTGTCTCATATCATTGTTCTTTATGTCTGGCTAAACATTTCTGTTCTCTTTGCCTAGTTAAAATCCAAGTCTGAAAACGTGTCTGTAAAAACTGCTTTTTCTTTCTGTGCCTGGGTTACATGATGTTTATCTTTTGCCTCTTGTGGAACCATTAAACATTACACAAATGAATGAATTGTAAAAGAGTATGGTTATGGATTTTGTGTGTGACTCTCTCAAAAAAATTGTAGCTTCTCCCAGTCTCCACATTTAAGGAGAACTAAAACCATGTGCAATTAAACTGACTAAACCTAAATAAAGCATGAAAACTGAAAAAAAACCCAGTGGAGATAGAGAAGACAGTAAGCACTATTTAGGAGAAGAGGCTAAAGGTTTATCTGGCTTAAAACAATTCAGAGTTAATGCAAACCAGCCATTCAGAGCTGGTGTAAAGTTCTGAAAGTGAAACTGCATTGCTGCCCCCACCATCTCTTGGTGCCCACCCGGCTTCCTTGCTCATCCAAGCTGGGCACCAGGGCAGGGCACACAGCAGCTCTTGCTGATCCTGGAGCCTCATGTGGATATTGAGCTGAGAGTCAAGACACCCAGCCTGGGAGCAGGAAAGCAGCCCTGACCCTAAGGGCAGAGCAGTTCAAGGTGTACTGTGATTTTGTGAGCAGGCACAACAGATGTTTCTGACAAAACCCAAGTAAGAAGCCAACAAGTGACAGATTTAAATAAATAGTATCAACACAGATATCCTGCTTCAGTAACCATGACTTTTGAGGAAAAGCTTAACACAAAACACTTCAGTAACAAAGGGAGTAAAGATTTTTAGATAAAGATTAAAACATCTCTTTCAATACACAAACCTTATTTCTGTAAATGAGCAGCACTGGTGAAGCACAGGAGTACAGGTTCATCTGTAACTGAGAAATGTGCATTTCTCCCCCACATCTCTCTCAGCACTAAACACCACTGTTAAACAGCACAGTCAGTGTAATAGTGAGACACCAACACTACGTCATTAATCATTCACCATGGCTGGCAGGGACTGTCTCACAAAAAAAGTAGTTTTTGAAGAGCAGTTAAAATGGGTCAGAACCACATCAGCATGGAAGCAGATTGTTGTATCTCCTACCTTCTTATACTTACAAATTTCAGAGGTGCAGATTTCCAAATACTTTAGGCTTACTTGGTGAAAACACCTAGCATTTTCTAAGTAACACTTAGAACCAAGGAAGAGTGCTCATTTAATTGTATTGCATTGTATTCTTCATTCCAACAGACTGTGCAAAGTTCTATCCAAGTTCAAAAAACTGGTAATTCCTTTTAATATTAGGCCTACAAACCCCATGCCCAGTGTTTACTATTTGAGTTTTGATGGGTTAGTGAGGTAAGTAAAGATCTCCTAATGAACATCTTGACATCTCAAGACAGAAAAGCAGAATGTGCTGTCCCATCCCTCATGGATGTACTAGCTGGCTCAGAACAGAATGTCACCTGGTGATCACACACTGTGGTCACTGGAAAAGCATATAGCCCCATCCAGGCTAATTCCAGTGACACAACCCAGCAGGAAAAGCTTTCAGTCCTTAAAGAATATTGCTGTATGATTAATTCTAGGCCTTGGAATCAAACATCTGAAGAAATAGCAGTTAAAAATTCAGTTTTGAAATGACTGATGTTTAAGACACACTCATAAGGCAGAATTCTGTTCACCCACTTAAAACAGGTGAGGATAAAACTTCTGGCAAGTTATTTTCAAGGATGATTTAACAACAGAAGCCCAAAGAAAATACTTAGTTACTGTCATACTACTTCTATTACAGTGTGTGTGTGAATATAAAATTAAAGCATTATGTAGATGCAGTGTAAGGACTAAGGCCAGCCAGGTTAACATACAGTTCCTACTTATATCAAACATCCTTAGGGCTTCCTGAGGGGGCTGTTCTTCCAGGATCCAGCTGGATGCAAAGCACAAAGAACCACAGGCAATATGTTCCTTCCAAAAATAATGCATTTGGCACATACAGCTGTACAGGGGTGGGATTGAACAGCTCAGTTCAAACCTGTAACACAGAGATCTCAGTGGTTGCCCTGGTTTCCAGAACTGGAAAGAGTATGGATTGGAAAACCTTTCTAATTATGTACAGAATTTTCTTTAAAGGAAAGATAAGGAAAGTAAATGCACCATTTCCCACCAAAAAAAAAAAAAAAAAAAAAAAAAAAAAAAAAAAAAAAAAAAAAAAAAGAAGAACCATGCCCATGACATTGATATGGTACCTGTACTTGAACCCGAGTAAATATAAAGGTTTGCTAATTGCTCTGTGCACCTACCTCCTGCTGTGCCTGTCAACTGGTCATTCTAACTTCCTGATCTGTCAATGAATTCCTCTTCCATTTCTGCCTTGGCTTCAAAAGATCCAAACAGATAAGCCAAGTAAGTAGACAGAGGAAACAGTTACATTAATTACATATTTCAGTTCTTCCTTAAAACGAGGAAGAATTAAGAAAAAAATATTCTAAACCTTAGCATTCTTAAACTTTACCATCAGAAACGCAATGAAGTAACTTGGGGGAAAAGTGTATCACACTTTTCTGAAAATAAAAAATCCTTTCCCTGAAAAAACCCACTCCTCAATATTGTCCTCTAAGAATTAGCGTTTTTTAATTTTTCCCATCACTGCAGAATGTTCCAATTTACTTGTGTACCTAGAAGAGGTCAAATCAGAGCCAGTTTTGTTGGGTTTTTTTCAGAGCTGCATTGAGGTATCTTGTTGATCCCACCCTTCAAAGATTAAAAGAGCTCTAACAGTGCCACACTTTTAACCACACCACCTGTACAATGCAATTGTATTTGGATCAAAACTCAGTTTTCAGACTTCTGTGGTACTAAAGCCAAGAAATTCCTTAAACTTAAAAAAACCCTGACATTTCTTCCAAAGTAACTTTATTGCACAATTCATACACAAAGTTTAATATAGTGGAATGTTCTTAGCTATTAATACCAGCTCTAATGTTTAAGTTACAATTTCACATTAAACCTGTAAGAAATGTTCACTTAACACAAGAAAGTTAATTTGTTCTAATGCCCCCCACCAACAGCTATTTGCAGTAATTCACATTTTCAAGGTCTAGCTTCTGGAACTCATTGCCATGTCCATGCCAATGGATTCCTTTTCCAAAATGGTTTGCTAAATGCACTTGAGACTAAGTCATATCAAATTACTCATTTTTCAGTGTTAAAGTATCTATTTCTCCATATAACATACAGTACATATATTTTACAAGGCACACATTACAGTATCTACATCACAGCAGTGTGAATTATAGCAACTTAATTTAAAAAAGCTGTACAGAATACAAAGTTTACTTTTTCACTATTTAAATAATTTTTTCATTAGATTATATTATAATTGTCATTATGCTGCAATTAACAACCTGTTTGCATCATTATAAAATTACATTTTAAGAAGTTCACATAAGTTCTCAGCAGAAAGTCAACTTATAAAATCTCAGTTCAGTATAATTCTTGAAGTACTTGAAAAATAAAGTTAGCTTGAAGCTTTCATTTAGATGTTCTTTCTGTTCCAGTGATATAAAAAGTTTAAAAAATTCAAAGGTTATTTGAAAGTTCTGAACATGGGCTAATGCAAGCTCAAAAAGCAAAAAGAAAACAACCTGGTGCATGATTAGGAATATTTGCACATGTTTTAGTGGGAAATCCTGGGCCAGTAACAATTTCCAACCCAAACAATAACTGCCTTTATGCAAACCAAACATTTACTGAAGAATATCTCATTGCTATCAATGGCTTAAGAAAGGGAAAAAAAAAAATAAAGAGTTCTCAGCTATATACACTCCTAAAAGGCTTTTTCTAAATATAGATTTACACACTAAGCCATACTGGCACTCAGATGACAGACACATGAAGGGTAAGTTGCTTCTCTGTCTTAAAACCTATGATAAATTTGACAATGGTGTCACAAGCCAAGCTCAAATGGGTGCCATATGTTGTGCACATTCTTTAACAAATTGATGTAATTAAGTTATTTTGTAGCCAATTAAGAAAAATAACTTAAATGTGCATACCTACATGTGCACATGTCTTTTAGTTCAGAACCTGTGACAAAAGGACTTAAGCCTTATGGCATCATGGAATTTTAACAGGTATAGTAAGGAAAAATGCAGTCTCACAGTAAGCAAGATTAATGCTGATATTCCCTCAAATGCTACACTTGATTATTTGAACTTGAGGTTACTGAGTGAGAAAAAGTAGTATTCGTTTATATATATATAAAAATTAATTCTCTACAGTAGCCATTAATTTCCATAACACTATTCATGCACAAGAGGATTAGGATGGGTTTCCTGAATACTAACAATTTTAGACTGTCTAAACTCAGCTCTTGAAAGACTTTATTGTGCTAGACAGAAAATACTGTTGCGCTCCAGTTGTGTATCCCTTTTCCAAGCTGTCACATGCACATCTCACTCCAAGCCACATTATTGTTAAAGAAATTTCCCTCTGCTACATAAAAGCATATTGCACTTGTAGATATAGAGCACCCTTACTTAGATTATCACTTGCCACTCTTCATATACCTTTTAACTCTGATCTCATCACTGCAAAAACTCAAGAGGAGCAGGTAAAACCACAGCATGAGATTAAACTACACCTTAAGTGCTAATTCAAATAAAGGCATTCTCTTCAGATATGCCCAATGTTTAGAAATAATTTTAGCTGTTCTTTATCAAAAACTACTGAGAAGCTGATTTACTGCTTTTAGGATTGTGCACGAAACTGTTAATCTTTCCAAGCTAATAAGACTATGCTAAACATTATATTAAAAAAAATATTCTAAGAGATAAGTCTTGTTAGAAGAATAAGGGGAAGTGCACAAGTACATTTACAGACCTGCCTACACTCTCCGAAACAGATTCAAAATAATTAATACTAAAAGTCATAACAGATCAGATTAAGTACCTGTAAACACTAAGAGCAGCAATAAGTTCCTACTTAAGAACAGGCAGTGGGACATCTTCAAGTTTCAACAGTAAAATTTCAAATTAATAACCACTAGTGCTAATTCATCATCTTTATTCACATTAGTTGTGAATAAGGGACTGCTTTTAAGGATAGGAACTGTGAGGTCAAGCCACCTGCTGTGGTTCATCTCTGAAGCAGTACTCTGTGATGCTCAAGCAGTTTGTAGTTGTAGTTGTGCTGTTACAAGTTGCTTCATCGAGTAGTTGAACTGTTAATTAATATCAAATGCTGTTGTTAAAGTAAACTGTGTTAATGATCAAAGAGTTCGCTGGAAGAGCAGTTTAACAATGAAGACTGCACACACAGAGACTTGCTCAGATAGCCTGTGCTTTAGGAGAGCAGCACAGACTCACAGCAGCCAAGAGGAGAAGGAAAGGACAGACTGTGGAAGAACGGCAAGGAGAGGTAAAACCAGACGCTCGGGAAAACAAAAACTCCAAGTGGTTCTGCCGTGATCAGCCTGGTGGGCAGGGTCAGGGTCTATGGGGCTGCCCCGCCTCATCCACCATGTTAAGGATGTAAGTGGCAATGTCATCTTCTGTAGGGGCCTCTGACACCACCCAGGAATCTCCTGCCCCAGTCACCTGCCGGCGGCACACAGGACAGTTTCTGTGGCGGTCGCTCCTGTTAGGAAGGCACAGAAATGAATGGTTTTCACTGATGGTCTCTGGCTGCCCAGGAAAAGCCAAAAGAGCCCCAAAACGGACAAACAAAACCCAAACAAAAACCAACCCAGTGAGAACTTCAGGAATGATCACCTTAACTGGATTAGGCCACCTATTTTGTTTGTTTAAAAACTTCTTTCTTTGCGAAGAAGACTTCTGAGTGGAGCTCCATTCTTGGAGTGAAAATTTGGAATCATGTCCCTCCTGATCCATGTTTGCTCAGGTCAGACAGGATGCATCTGGCAACCTGGCCAGAAAGTTTAAATGGAAATTCACTGTCTAAATTAATTCTTCCTATCTTCAGGAATTCAGCTGGGGTCCTTAAGAAACAATCTCCTTAGGCTTCCTAGATAAAGAGATCAAGGAGCCTTTTCCTGGGTCGTGCAGCCCACAGAAGTTTAGAATTGGTCCCTTGGAGTCCCAACCCCCTCCACCATCTCGGGGGTCCCAAACACTTATGTTTGAGCTGGGAGCTTCTGCTGTGCCTAAATTAAGAGGAGATCAACCTTAAGAATTACAGTTACACGGTGTAACTGGAACTTAATGAGGAGTTCAGCTGATTCATCAGCCAAAGCAGTGTATAATCCACTCTCCAGCACAGTCACTAAACTAAGCCCTGTCTTGCTGATAGATGTTAGGATATTTTCCCAGAAGAGAGAAATTATTTGCTGTATTCTGAGATCCAGTATTTTTTTTTCTACATTTTCTCCTTGTGGAAGCCTGGTGTTTGTTACAAGAGTAAATTCCTTGGTAAGTCTTTCAAAAAGCCACAAAACAAATTCTTATGCACCAATTATGTGTAAACCCATTTGCATTAACTAGCAAAAAACCCCCTTTTAATAACAGAGCAGGTCTGTGTCCCCTAATGCCAGACTGCCAGGAGGACACTTCCCTAATCCTTGAATGCCTGCATGGTCAGACAAGAGCTGTGCTCCTCCATAAAGAATTTTTCTCTCCCACTTTTCCAAGAAGTGGTGCATCAGAGATGCAGGAGCTGAAAAGGTGTTCAATTTACTGTGAAGCTGAACATTGTAAGCTACATGTTAATATTTAAATTCGAAGGTGCTGCCATTGGGAAGAAGAATCTTTCTGGAAGAGTCTGATATATTTAAATCAGTAAATTGTATGCTACTTATTTGAAGTGAAAGCATAACATATAGAAAAAAATCCCTCTGATAGGTTATTTCCCAAGTTAGTGACAGTCCAGCTTGCCTTCATATTTGCACAGTCTGAACAAGCCTTAAAAGAGATTTTGTGAAGCATAACATGCCAGCATCTGCATGTACTACCTCCTCAAGTTTCTGAACAAGATTATAACAATTCAATTTTAGAAGAATAAAAAGATGTAAGAAACTACAAAACAAATGCTGAAGAGCACTTTCACATCTCTTTTTTACAAAATTTTCTGCTTTATGACTGTTACAGTGTGATTTTACTCAAGGTTGTTATGTATCATATGTACATTAGCTTGGAAATATCTTCAGACATTAAATTATATGGCAACCACAGAATCTGTCAAACCAAACTGAAACATGCATACTATAAAATAATTAATATCCTTTCATCTATATTACCATTTATCAATGCATTTCTGGCAGAAACTGTGAGCACACGGCAGGATTAAGTCAGCACGCCCATCCATGCAGATGCAACACTCCTCTTCATCTGTCAGCTGTTTAACTCTGCAGAAGAGAAGACACTGTTTTCTTCCAGATGTTTGATATTTATGCTCCAGTAACTACACCAGTTACTACATTTTTCATAATAACTAGTGATGGCCAGAAAGCAACACCTGTGCTTTTAATCTGTGAATGGACTACTTATGTCATCCCAGCATATGTCAGCAGTGAACTAGCCAGAATGTGCATTTATTTTTTGTGTCAGTATTTGTCTCAGGTGCTTTTGGTGTTGCCAAGGGTTCTGTAAATCTCTTTCCATATCAACAAGGAAGTGTGAAGAGTTGTAACTGCTTCGTATCACATGACTGGGCAGAAGAACAGAAACACTGTTTACATTAAAGGCAGGAGAAGAACCTGCTTTCCTGTCACTGCACATCAGGCTGAACTAGTTCATAATGAACTTTGCCAAATTTCTGTGTGCTGGTTTATACCCCAGACAAAAACATGCCTGTCAAGAGGATCACTACCAGAATGCACATTCACTCAGTTCACATGGCATCAAAATGCCAGGAGCTGAGCTGCTCATTACATTGAAAAGGCTGATTTTAGCTTGCAATATGCTCCATATGATTGCTCCTCAAATTAGGACTCTCAAGATGACTGTTAGCACAGCTTTTCCAAAAATCCCAAAATGTGTTTCTATTGGTGGGAAAATTTAAAAATTATCTCACTACCCAAGACAGATGTTGACATTCTATATCTTTTTCCCAAATAACAGATATCTGTATCTACTGCTCTGAACAGGAGTATCTCAAATGCCTGCACCATCAAGACTTCTCAAGTGTGAAAAGGTGCAGAGAATCCTCAGCTTTCACAGGACTAACCAGACATAAAGTTTGCAATTTTATAGTCATAGCTCACTTCCAGAACAACCAAGGCAATGTTTTTAAATGCTTAAAATCCCAAAATCCCTGATTTGGGAACCCCTGTTCTGACCTGAGGGACAGAGACAGCGTTCTAGAAAAAAAAAGGCATTTCAGGAGTCAGTCCACCTTGACAACTACTGACCAGACTGTTTCTGCTTAGGCATCTAAGGGAGCTCGTCAAATACAGATTCATTTTTGAACTGTACAGAATAGCCAGCTACTGAACAGCAGTCAACATGTCCTTGTTTTATCTTGCAGTAGGTCCTTGGGAATTCCGTTTCAATTTGCTTTTGGAGAAACAACTTTAAAATGACAGATTTATTTTTTTTTTACAGATGCTAATTTGCATACAATAGAGGACAACAGTTTCCAAGAAGCCTTCTCACTGTGTTCTTTAAACCTGTTCCCTCTCATTTTCCTCCCCCATGCAATTCTGAGTACTAACCTTTAAGAGCACTTGAATTTTTCAGATTTGCTGGTGTCTATACAAGCAATTATCCAAGGCCTATTTATAAAGTTTCTGCAAAGTCAGCTTTAGTCACAGGACTAAGTTCCTGAAGAAACAATAAAATAAAGGAATGACAGACTAAGGAAATGCTTATCTCTCCATTATCAGAAAGCATAAACCACTTAGGCATATTTTGAATGCTCTGAATAGGAAGTGGATGTTGTAAAGAAATGGGTATTATTCTAGGGGAAAAAGTTAAGAATTAAACAGATAACACTTGCTATTTTTAGATGGTGAGGGCTAACTTTGCAGAGCGGAAACATGTCAAAAGGTGAGAAGAACTGAAGCAAATGGGTGGTTATCACAGAAAAATATACAGAAGACTTCATTGGTGTAGAATACCTGAAGGTGCTTCAGCCTGCATTCTCCTTAGTAACTTGAAAAACTTGGCTAAGACACAACCTCACCAAACTGCATCATATTAACAAAGCATACTCTGTTTTCATTTGTGACTGATACTGCCTAAGTGATGAAGTTTACTAACAAGAAGGATGCTCATCTCCCCTGTTTCCAAGTCTGAAAAACTGAAAAAGAAACTCACATAGGAAACCTTTTATCTTCCTCGTTGACTTTAGCAATCTATAAAGTTGTTTTGCATAAGTATCTGGGGTCTATGTTGTTTGGTTTGTCTGTTTGAAGCAAAAGACCATTTCCAGAAAACCTTGAGAAAGCAATTTTCCTGAGCTTTCTCAAATATGTTCAGAGTTTAGAGGAAATTAAATGAAATGAAAATAATACCTTCTGCAATCCAAAAAGTATTTTCTGACTTAGAAAAACCCAGTGGGCTCTGTGGAGTGACAACACAGGTGACCCCTCTTTCATTCCAACAGCTGAAGTGTGACACTCAGGCTGTTTCATTAAAATACCTGGCTGCCAGCTCTTCACTGATGAACCTAGAGAACTCTACCATTTATTACCTTTTCTTGTAAAACCTCACTTTAAACTGAGTTAGAACCCTGAATTTATTCAGGAAAAGTAAGGAATTACTGGTGGCAGCAACGCTTCCACACAGGGAAAGGGTGACAGGCTTCTTGCTGTTACATTCAGTCGGAACTGAAGTTATTGCAGGTGTTGACCTCAGTCTTTTGTTTTTCCTCTGGTTAACAAAGCAGAAGGTTAGCATGAGTGTGACAGTTCACATTTTTCCAGTCTTACAAGTTAAATTACTATCATAACTGATGGGTTTCTAGTGGCAACAGATGGGAACTTTCACATGCCAAAATGTAAGAGGAAGAGAAAGTTTAAGTGGAACAATAACAAAATCTGTTTAAACAAACACTGTCAAACCCCCTGGATTTGTAGCTGCAGCTGATTCCGTTTCCTCCTGCTTCCTTATTCAGGAGATTCAACATATACTATGTTTATACTAGAACTGATCTCTAAAAGGGTTGTTCTGAAGCTCAGGCATGGTAGCACCATATTTCAGGTTTTCACCCAGGTGCACTGCAGCTCCCCTGGTGCAAGGAAAGGTGTCTGTTCATGTTTGGTGATGGTGATTCATGTGATGGTACAAAGCCTGCAGCTGCCAAGAGCAAGCAGGTCTCATCAGCAGGTATTTGTAGTTCAGGTTTGAAGCAAAACTCCCAAAAATGCTTATGCTGTAACTGGGGTCAGGAGCTAAAAGTGTATCAAAATACCTTCCCATCCACAAGCTGGCCTGACACGAAGACAGAGACATCCAACTCTCAGCAGCTTCTTCAGAAGTGTCACTCTGTGCAAGAACTCCTGCTGCTTGACTGGTGATGTCTTTATAAAGTTGAGTGAACTGATATAAGTTCAAGATTCTAGAAGCTTCCACGATGCCACTTGTTTTATTTATCTTAAGATATAAGAATTGTTTACAATTACTTATCAGATTTTAACTTGGCATTGCTCAGAATGTTTGTAAAGCACTGCAGTTCTCATGTTAAGGCAGCAGTCCCCTCCCTAAGTGTCCTTCACCACACTAACAAGCTGCAGTCTGCCTCAGCAAGAGTCAGGACTGCCCACAGCTGTTGCAGCATGAGGACCAACACAGGCAGCACCACAATTTTAGGGCGAGGCAATTGCCATCACTACTCAAATGGATTCAGGTGTGAGTAGGGACCTAACGCCCAAAAACTGGGCTGAACTTAGAACTAAGCACAGGCTGATCAGTCATTTGATATCTGAACGTAAAACTGCCTACAGTGATGGCTGCCTTAATGAAAACTACGAGTAAACAGGAAACTACTAACTGCTGGTTTCAAACAGAGTTTCAGGGTTGGCTTGTTTAATATATTAAGATTGCTCAGGGGATTCAGGATCATTAAAGGACTTAATGTCATAGGGTAGAGAGGGGAGATTTCCTCATTAGAGAAAATTTCCTAAGTTTTTGTCATAAAATAAAGCATTTAACCTTTAGATTGGTTTTCTAAGGCATCAGACTATGTACAGGCACACTAGCTCAACTAATAATGCCTGGAAGACGTGATTAATTTCTACTACTAATTTCAAAATCTACAGTTTGCAGTTTGTTGTACCATTGGATTACAAGACCTCACAAATCACCTGCATTCATAACAAAAGGGCTGTAAGTGCTCCACTGGAAGGCATCACTCCCTTAAACTTAGTTATAAAAATGTTTTTGTTGCCGTGCTTTTTGCAGAAACTCAGAATTTAGACTTAATTTATCTCCAATAGCATCTTTGAATACATCATTTATATCAAAACACATGTAGCAGGTGTTGCATTTTACAAGTAAAACTGACAGTCCTCAAATCTTTGCATACCAACTGCCCATCAAATTAAAATGTTCACACTTACTTTGGTACATATTATCCTAACGATCACCTTCCAGAAAGCAGAAGAATCAGACCCAGGCTGCACTTCAAATAACAGATGTTTGTCTTGTCCAGAAGCCAATTTTGCAGTACTGAAACAAAGCAACATCAGTTTAACGCCATGTGCTGGACCTGCAAAGATCAGCAGCCTCAGCCAAGTGGGATTATTCATGGTTCACCTGTCTGCTCTCTGTCCTTAAAAGAGATTTTAGCAATACTGCCCAGGCGCATCAAAGTATAGAGGAATGACCTTCTTAGCATGTCATGGAATACACAATCCATTTCCCTTTAAATTGCACAGCAAACTTCAGAAAATGTCGATCCAGCATCAGCAAGCAGGTGTACTTTATAGACATTTAAATTCACAGATACCCTCACTGTTTATTACACTAATCACACAATCTTATCTCCAATCTGAAAAGGTTATTTCCTCAACAGGCATGGAAAAAAAAGCCTGTGATTACCAGCCTATGCTGATGAGGTGTATTTTTGTTAGTATATATTAATAATGAGGTAGTCAGGTGACCTAAGATTTTTTTCTTTCATGGAACACAGACACAGAACACGATTCTATTCCATAAGAATCAGAATACACTCAGGCTGAAGCAAACACTGGAAAGAAAGAAACCACTTGAATAACAGTATTTTGGAACTAATTATACTGATGCCTGGAGTCTCAGGCAAAACATCAAGTTATGTTCTTCAAAATCTATTTATGTGTCTACCCAGAAGACAGCTCTGTGTTCTTCAAGGTCATTCACAAAAGTATGACCTTCTCCAAGATAATTTCTAAACCAAATACAAATGCACATTTTAGTTAAACAGCAAACATTACAAAGTCCTTATTCAATGTGTGTGTGTTTCCACTTCATTTTATCACTCATTTTATACCATAAATACAGACTAAAAATGACAACACGGCTTTTTTGCTCATTTCCTTTTACTGGCATCGTACTGGTCAAACAAAAGGCAGGCTATGAAAAATCTGACAAAAAAAGCAGCCTTTTGTTTGGGATTATCTAGGTCACTGGTTTGGGACAGTAAGATGCATCTCATCCTTAATGAGGAGCAGCCTTGCATGTCTGCAGAGGTGGCAGGGATGGTCACAAACAGTTCTGTCTCAGGTGTTCATGCAGATCTGCTGTCCCTACCAGGCTTCTATTGCTCCTTCCCACCCACACTGACAAGCACAGAGGAAGCAGCATTGCATCTTCAAGGTGGAAGGGAGAACAACAAGGGACACAGGTGACACTAACAAAAAGATGACTCGACATCACCTCTTGTGAACTTTTAAGAGAGAGCAACACTTGCTGGAAGAAGAGTACTGGAGAAAAGTGAATTTAAGGAGGAGAAAAGACTTTGATTTTGAAGTGTAATTAGAACCATAATAAAAACATAAGTAAATGAAGGAAACATTTCAAAACCATCGGGCCAGTTCTGGCTTAGCCAGCACACAATAATATATTGCATACAAGGTGTCTGTAAAACACACAAAAAAAGAGAAAGAAGCAAAGTAAGGCTTACATATCATTGAGTTCAGCTACTCTTCCCAGAAACTCTTCATAGGTTAGGAAACCACTTTCTTGAACCAAAGAGGCATGCTTTGCTACTTTTTCTGGCAACTTGTTAATTACAGTTTGTGTGTGGTTTGAAATCTGTTGACCCATGGTGAAGGTCTTCACCTCAGTTCTGCAGAGAGAAGTTCTCATTCAAGGTGCAGAGTCTCTGTTAAAAATATTTGAGAGTTACATTTGTGTGTTTGTGAGTGGCTACTCCCTCACTAATTATTCCACAAGTAACACAACCTGAACAGTCAGAGCAGAAACAATGCAGAACACTTAGAAGAGTCTGGAATGTAGCATTATAATCTTACTAAAAATGTACTGTTTTGCTTGCAGCAGTACTTATATTAGAGATAACTTTCCATACAGATTCAGCTCCAACAAACACATATGTAAATACATCCAATGGAATGGAAAAAAAAATCTTAAAATGACAATGGTAATTCATGACAATCTGTGTTTATTCTAAACATTTGTGCATGTGAATATCAGAATGTCTGCAAATGAGCACATCAATGTCTGTTTATACATAGACATCACGTTGGGAATCAGCTTTCTTACATCAAACTTACGTTGGCAGATCAAAAGAACTCCCACAGCATTCTGAAACTGGTAAGCCAAGGAATCCATGTCAGAATAAACCAATTTACAGATCTCCCTATCTGCACAAAACACTCAGCTTTAGGATGCATTACAGAACTGACTTGCTCAAATGTCTCCAACTCCAACTTACTTCATCTTTCCTTCACACCCAAATCTTTTTCCCCAAAAATCTGCCCAAGGATTAATGCCATGCCCTCTGGGTATTTATCTACTTATTCCCCTTGATTCCTCTGCATTTGACTTCCCTCAAAATGCCTCTTTGCAGAGTTCATTGTTTGTCAAGCAAAGCAGTTGTGTCAGGCCCTTTTATGACTTCTACAGATAGAGGAGGTGTGTGAGGGCAAGTGAACTGCAGAGCATCCACCTAAACTCCAACACGGAGCCATCTGACAGTAGCTGCATTACAACCTCCTGATGAGAGACACTGCAGACAAAGCAGCACTTTGCCCTGCAGGTAGCTGGAGCAGCACTTGGGCTTAACCCCACTCAGAACAAAACTTACAGCTGTTGCGATCTCACCACGGTGTGAGAAAAACACAGCACACCAAGCGAGCTCCTGTCAGAGCATACCGAAGTACTATGCAATTTCACCACAGTAACCTTCCAATTTATGGCTGGAATTGTGACCAATTTCTCTTCCCATACAGACGGGAAGAGAAATTTCTCTCCTTCCCGACCAGGCTCCAGCCGCCTCCTGCCCCGCTCTCCGGGGCGTGTTTGGTAGCACTCGCCCTGGCCACACACGTGAACAGCACAACCTGCCACCTTCCAGACACCTCCTCCCGGATCTCCCAGGCTTCTGCTCCCCGGAGCTTCAGAGAGAGCACCGTGCCTTCTGCGGGCCTGCCGAGCTCGCCACCTAAATCCCAGCCCTGAAAAGTTGGGGGAAAAACACCTGCGAGGGTGTCAGCAGAACTGGATATCGGGAAAAGTTTCAGCCTGAGGGTGGTAGAGCACTGAACAGTCTCCCCAGGGAAGTGGTCACAGCACCAAGCCTGACAGAGCTCAAGAAGCGTCTGGACAACACTCTCAGGCACACGGGGTGACTCCTGGGGTGTCCTGTGCAGGGCCAGGAGCTGGACTTTGATCCCCCCCGTGAGTCCCTTCCAATAAGACGTATCCTGTCACTCTGTGAAATATTCCCTGTTGTTCACTCTTCAAGACCCGACACACCCCGAGT